>UZAN01041151.1:17157-49903 GCA_900618425.1 Echinostoma caproni
CGCCGATTGAGACATACACGTAAATGTATGAAGTGCACGAGAACTATTCGATTCTTTTTCCGGAGGAAGACCAACGTTTTCAAGTCAAATATCACACGAAATGGATCATTATATAAGGATGATTGTACGGAAAGTTAGTTGAATATCGAACGTGAGTTGTTCAGATGAGAAATTGTAAATAATGTCTGATAGAGTTCACACATAATAGGTATCAATTTTCCAAGTTATCCGATGCAGTCATTACCCCAGGTAAATATCTTAATGTTAGTGTGGAATGGTTTTTGGTTGCACTAGGCGTATGACGGTGTGCTGGGTTTCGATCTTCAATCGTATTGGTCAATTCGCGATTCCAAGTGCACCCATCAGAAAGGTAGGATCTTATTGCATTTCACTATTTTTTTCTTCTATTAAGGAATCTTCCGTGCGAAACATTTGCCCTACGATAAGGTTTACTAAGCAAGGTGAGCAACTGTATCACTTGCGACGCGGATGAGTGAGCTCGGCAATAATGAATCACTCTGATCCGGTCACGTAAAAGGGATAAATCCAGTGTGAAGATTAACGGGAATGGTTGGAAGTAGATAAAAAGTATGTGTGTGTTTGTGTGTGTATGTTTGGCCGGATGATAATTTGATGCCATTTCGCGCATTTCGCGCCTCAGTAGAGATACGACTTTCTGTCATAATATTTGATTTATCACTGTCATGGGAGCAGACTAGTTCACAGAGAACCGGAGGTATATGTATAGCCGTTCACTGAACCAGATTGATTGTAGGCTGTCAGGCTATCACCGGAAGAGGTTAGGAATGACTAACTGGTGGCTAAATCAGTAAACGAAATAATTTGCTGTAAATAATATCAAATAATGGTGATTTACGACAGATCTATTTCTCGATATGTGCAGTGGCTATCCAGAATAATGTAAGAAATCTTCCTTAATCATACCATAACAGCACTATCTGATGTGACACGTGATTGGAAAAAATATATCGATTTGAAAAGGGAGAGTGAAGACATCGACGGACTTGCTGTACGGGGACATTTTGTACGGAGGGCGTTCGGCCTGTTCGAAACATCGAGCGAATGAAAGCGAGGGTTGGAGAGTTATGTTGCAGATGATAGCGGGCCGATAACGAATGTCGCGGTAGGTTATGACTGAAGCAAAAAGTAATTATGAGCTTCTGTATGTACACTTTATCCGGTAGATAATCAGTGTCTATTTACTCATTTTCGTTAGCCTCATGAAGATGGAAGAAGCTTTTAGATAAAAGATATTACACTTCGTTTAGGACAGTAAAGCAAAGGGATTACCATCAATTTACACATTTTATAGTTATTTTATTGCTGCACCTTTGTAGTGATCACAGATGCAGCTTGACTGTTGCAGCACACTATGTGAACGAAATAAAACAAAACATTCAGACTTAATTCGAATCCTACTGATCTGAAAACTAATTGTTTTGCGTTTCCATTTTCAATTCATTGATCTTGTATGATTTTGATAGTTGTTTCTGACTGCCCCAACACATAGCAAGAGATTCGGAGAGTGCATTGAATCCAGTCCTGTTCCCGAACATACTACTCATACGAATGCAAATACTACTACTACCACTATTACTACTACAGTTTTGGGGGCTGGATTCTCCTTCTGCGCTCGGCACGAAACGAAGTCGATAGATTATAGATCGAGTTTACTTTCAATACTGCGAAGGGGTCACACGTAATATTAATGTCTTGCATAGAGGTAACAAAACAGTGTGCCATCTTTCCACAGTTATATTATACATAAATTTCTCAAAGATGGAGGACTAGTGAAATTTACAATAGCGTCCAGCATTCCGTTAGGTTTTACATGAGGCAAATTTTTTTGGGACACATTGTCTAAAATGATTTATTCTAATCGGTGAACAAATCATGAAGCAATACTGGATTTGTATTGAACTCATCCACTTTGAAGTAAAACACCAAAGCTTTGAACGCTTTGAAATCTTTTATAGCAAATCACGGACTCTCACCAGCATTATTATTTTGCATCTCGTTCAATAATAGCTCATCACTGACTGCAAATGTCTGGCTAAAAGAAATATAAAAGTAATATATGTGTATGAATAAATCTCAATAACGAATTCCCTTGGTTGCTTAACAGCTTCCAAAATCAGTATCTAAAAGCCATCTTTATTGATAATCTGTAATTTTCGATTACTGAGTTCATCTGCGGTAATACTACTGATAAATTGTCTTGAAATTTTCGATATGTCAGTATTTCGATATCTTTGAGATACTGAGGTGCCTGTATGTGCCAACTGTGATCATAGGATTCCCGACCAATCTTCTGAAATTTGAGTCATCTGGTATTGTTTCTCCAAACGCAAGCAGATAATGGTTGTATCAAACCAACAGAACAAACATTATGAACTGTCCAGATCAATAAATGTTGACCTGGGTTTCACAAATGGAACAATTCTGACTGAAAACAGGAGACCCATTTAGGTGAAGAGTGGAAACAACAGGTTCGAATGTTTTAAGGAAAACATCCCATTAGTGACGTCAGTTCTCTTTTCCACCGTGTTTCACTGAGCGTGTCTCTATTTCTCTGTCCTGGTGAAACTACGGGATACTTAAAAGCGTATTCCAAGCGTTAGTCTCATGCAAAAGCAGGCATAGCACACAAATCATACTTGTTTTATTCTTTTTTCTCATTTTGTCTACAATTTGTGCACGGTATTCAAATGCGGCAAACAAGATGTGATTTGTGAATATTCGCTGGAGGTCTGCTGCTGCACACCTGATAGAAATAATATCATTTTCCCTAGAGAAGAGAATATTTTCCTTTTACTTGCTTTATTTTCTTAATTATCTTTACCAAATTTGAACTTCCGAGTTTTCGCGCCGGAAAAGCCTTAGTCCACACCACCAGTGATAGTTAATCGTGAATAGGATATTCCTTCATAACTTTGTACTTTCAAACCAAGCTATATATATATATACATTCAAGTCAGTACAAATCAAACTCACGCCGCAAATGTCTTTTTGCATACACATTTGTGAATTGGCAACGTTTTCATCTCTTTGCAATGCAGAAAATGAGTACATGAAAGAAGTAAGTAGAGAAAACTACCTCATGTGATCATATACATTATTGGTGTGTTAACTTTCATGTTCGTATGGATAGCTTCACAGTTCAATATTATGCACTCCAGATAATAGATGTTGCTATTACGGTCAGTAGTGCCGGGAGAACTCCAAATTGGGAACAATTTTACGGGTACGGTGTATGTGGGGGGGGGGAGGGAGGGGTGAGCAGAGCATCCGTGTTCTGCATCAGACGGCACATGGTTATTTGAATGGATTGTGTGCATCACAAACTTCTTGCACACAATGAATTCGGTCAAAACAGTCAGGAGTGTAGCATTAGTGAAGAGGATAGAGCGAGGCCCCTCTAAATCGGGGAAATACACTGAGTAACAGTACAATGGTTGGGGTGGGATGCAGACTTGCACAAACTTAGGGATCACATTTAGGGGAATGTTAAGCTTTTTAAATCTGAAAGCGTGGAAGGATAATCTAAGACAGCGCCTATAAGTTTATTTTTACCATACTTTGACCAAGAAAGGTTGTGTGACGAAGTAAACCTGAGTTATTTGACGGAAGCAGCCTTGGGAGGGATAGTTCTGTTACCATAAGTTCCAGCTGGTTACTAAAAACAGTTTAATGATGGCCAAAAGGGGGAAAAAATTTATCGAAATGGAACAACAAATGTCTGTGTGTATGTTTGAGTCAGGCAGTCCTGGGCTTCGGATAAACTGTCCAGATCGATCGAGGGAGACCCAATTATTAAGTAATCAGTATTTTTGCATGCGATAAATAAATTTGGGGTGGGGTAGGAAGGTTATTTATGTACCGGGAGAAAAAAAGCTTTACGACAAAATAACATCATGAGAAAGTTTGGAGTTGATTTCGAAAGAGATGATAGCTTTACCGTCACACAAAATGGATTGCGTCGTTTATTCTGAGAGATAACTGGTTAGTATATTCTACACTGCAAGTCCCAGACCGCATTCGAAAGAAATGGAATGGATTAGAATGCTGCGGTTCAGTGATCGAAAATAATTGGTATAATGGAGGAAAATTAAGTGGGAAATACCGGACTCTATATTGAACTATCAATAAAGTGGAATAAATAACATGAAGAAGACAAGATTTGTATGACAGTTGCGGATGGTTGTGAGCATCAAACCAGGGGATGTTCCCTCTTAGCACCCTTCTTAGAAAAAACGTTCAATGGTGTTGATGTACAAACAGCCGGACGGTGTTTTTAAGACCCCTTATTGGGGGAGGAGAGTTATTCGGGTTGGTCTTAATCAATCAAGGATACTTTAAGTCTATATGCATAAACTGGAGAACTCGATGATAGGTAAGACAAGGTGTTCCATACAAGTTTCCTTTGGAAGGGTGATATAAACAAGGTTTGGATTGTTTTTGCACCTTCAAAACTTCCACCGGGGAGACAAACGGGTAAAAATGAGGGTAGTATTGAGTTGAGTAGAGAAACCTTTGCACATTCAATAGCTAACTTCTATATATCCGGATAGCAGCTTCTATGTGAGCCAATTTTGGATTCGTATCACAACAGTTCTTCTTTCCTGGAACAGTTTCATTACGCATTTGACTGTTTCGGTGTCTCCATCTTGAATAAAAACTGATAGTTCTTTCGCAGCAACGCGTTTGCGAGCCACATGAGACTTATTCTTCTGACGGCAAAGTCGTTCTGGTAAGGGCCAAGGGAGTTCGTCGGTACGAATGCATGACTTCTCAATCGTATAACACGGGCCATAGAATTAATCTAAAAAATCGGTGAGCTTTTCACAAGTGAAAGAGTGAGAAGTATCAGTGAAAGTAGAAAAATCGGTCAACGTTTCCATGTGTTTAATTCGTTATAAGTTATCAGGATTACAATTTCACAGTCGTATGATTCAGAAGCCAAGAGGTGACAGTTGGTAATGATGAAATTTATCATGAGTTTTAGGATTTAAAATAGTGTGCAGTGATCTAAATCATTTAAGCGGGGCCGTTTTTCAAAGAAAAGAATATTCGGGTTTTCGACAAACGTTGCATCAAGTTAAAAACGGAAGAGTGTGATAAGGTTTACAAGATTTACCTACTATACCAAATATTGATCGTGAATGCATGTCAAAAGGCATGAAATCACTAACAACAGTGCACAGAGACTGGTTTAACCCTGCCGCCAGTTGTGTGGATAAATAATCAACGAACAGACCAATAGCAGAAGCGAGCGGGTCATGGGTAACACACGTATCACCAAGTATGATATAACAAAACCGACGAGACTGGAATGAAAAAACTGGATGATCGCGTTAATACCGATTTCGGTTAACGAACTTAACCATTCCACCACCTTTGTGCAGAAAGTTCTTATTCCAACATTAAATTCATCAAGTTGAACGATGCTATTATCTACTTTATCAGAATTTAGTCAGCTTTTCTGGAGTAGAATCACTTCCACATTCTTGCACTCTTTCTGATGCAATCGATGCTCGATATCACCGGGTGGATACAATCGATGGGGCAGTCACTGTATCAATGGAATGCAGCCTGAGCCAACCAGCACACTGTTCAGTCTGATGTCCTTGATCATCGTTTGCAGTAATTGCTCGAAGACTTATTGAAAGTCGGAAACCGGTCATTATGCAGAATATAACACAAAGATTTCACAAACGCCACCGTATACGATGAAATATGAAGAATAGATTTATTAAATGTGAGGAGCGAGTGCTTATCCACCGTAAGTTTTTGCGAAATGATATGCGATGCTAGTATAACATGGAAACATTCAAAGGACCTACAGCAAATTGATGACTGGCCTAAAACACATGCGGAAGTGGCCCATAAACTCTGTGACTCAACAAAGTTCATCAACATAGATGAAAAAAGTATTGAAAAATTATAATTGTTACATTTTTAATAACACAGAGTTCTACCGAATGTTGATTATTAATTGATTTTATGTGCTCCGTGATTAGGTTTTCAAAGGGCTAGTCTAAAATTGGAAAACCATGACCACACTATTTAAACGTTCACCGATTGCATTCAATCGGAGCCAAAACGTGTTATTCAATAACGTTATATATATAACATTCCACTTGGTGTATCATTTTGCCGATGTGAAGGAATGTAAATTGAACAATCTAATTGGTAAAAAATGCAAAGATTCCATTCATTCTTTTTCCTGCCGATTTCAAATGGACCATCGAATCGGATAAAGTGGACGCAACGTTCAAAGACCAGAAACCATTGACGAAAAACCCGTCATCCACTTTCGGGATAATAATAACAAACGGTCGCTGAGGCAGTACTTATTGTAAAGCTTTTAAACTCGGTCGCAATACTGGGTGTGTAAAGGTTGTCAGTATTCAACCGACGATATACTACCGTCAAATCATTCAGTAGACTTTTTCCCCACAGAATGATTTATCCAATGTACATGAAATTATAGTGGGCCCTAGTACGATTTCCTGTGTAATGATCCTCATTGTGCACGACTTTCGATTCGAGATTTCAATTCTGCTATCAGTGCATAAAAACACACATCGCTTCAGAGTACCAGGAAAATGACCTTATGATAACTCTGATATGCGATCCGGTAGGCTGAGTACGAGCCTTTCACCGGAATACATGCGATGCTTCGTCCGCTTCCACAGTAGCATCCGTAAACGAACACTTTACTCGACTGCAATCATACCAGCATTTTACCTTAGTGGTTATCGCCAATAGTTATTGTCAACAACAACAACAACAACAGCGAACCGATAGTGGAAGATTAATGTGAAACATTATCCATACTACTAAATTAGTAGTGTTCAAAACAAGCATGTGACCCCTATCGGTAGTCAAGGAATTTGGGAGCGAAATCTCCCAATGATAAGCTCCGTTGTCGATGTGCAATACATTGCGCTAATGGGGGGAGGTGATTTTAATACTTTGAAACTTTCTTCCGCACAAGCTCTCCGACCGATATCATCATGGTTTGTGTTGTTGTTGTTGTTTTGCTTACGGTCGTGATTTTACTCCAACCAGGTAAAAAATAGGTACCCACTACTGACATGTCTCCAACAAAAATAACCACACACACATGCTAAAAGAACTGTTTAAAAAGCAGGTACAAAAACAATGAATTACCGAGGGATGAGACCTGCGCCACAAACAAAAACACGTTCGCCCATTCCTTTGTCTGCTACAATTATCATGTGCTAAAACATGATACAGATACACAGAGATCCCGTTGCCACTGAGTTCACAAAAGCTGACACTTTTATATTGAGGTTTCTTGCGTAAAAGTCCCGAACAGTTTCATCAACCCGATGCAACTCAGACAGCCTCGATGTGCACAGAATTAATTTTCAAAGCTAACAATTTAATTATTCTATAATAAATATAGCGTAGAATCAATCAATGACCCGTTGGTATCCGTTATAAGAACGAACAAACAAATAAATAAAATCGGTTGATCTTCACATTAAAAAGAAACTCATCCATCTCACCTGGGATCCAACCTTAGACCTAACGGGGCAGAATACATGCAATTCCAACCCAATCGGCGTCATTGAATTCGAAAAAAGGCATAAGTGCACGATTCCAAAACGTTCCGGAAAATGTTTTCAGATTGAGAAATGTAGTGGTACATGCAGTAAAACGCTCAATATTTCATTAGTATTAATTACAAGTAAAAAAATTATTCACTTTTTTGCTCAAACGTTAATCAGTTTGTTCATCTCGATTGTTTTTTGAGGTGAACTTTATTTTCTACGATTTTTGGGAGTTTTCGTTCATATAAGAACCACAATACACTCTCACAACTCCTTGGACTGCTTCATAAAGAAACGAACCACTTGATCCTACTTTCGCATGGAACCATGACTATTTTATACTTTTTCTGCATAGTCCTTTTCACAATTGAAATCAGAGCCGGCGTCATCAGTTAATTAGTAACAATCCCATTGTGTCGGTTTTCACTACTAGAAAACCTTCTGAGTGAAAAATTCAGTCCCATTGTGAAAAGCAATCCAGTGGTTAAGCGAATTGTTGATATCTTTAAAAACATTGCATACATCCCCGTAGGGTGTTGGCTGATGTAAAGTATGGAAAACTCAGTAGGTCTCTGAAACTCAGAGATTGTGCAATCTGCGTTCTTTTCAGAACCACTCAACTTGTCTCCGGGGGAACATATAGGGGTCTTTTGATTGAACTTCATTGTCAATGCACACACTGCAAATAGGTGTATATGACAGGTGAAGCGCACAATAAGGACTGATCAGTATGTTCCGTATTCAGAGGAGCATTCAAGTCCCATCAATAATTCACGCACACCAATTTCTACTTACATTCACTGAGAACGGATAAGGTTAATCTTGACGTTCATTACACTGGATGTAGAACATTACGTAATTAGAATATTTTCGTTCATGAAACGTATTCAGCCCAAAAAAACAAAGATCCGGGCTGAAATTATATGGCAGTGAGGCAAGTTAAAATTCAAGCTATCTATCAATATAAGCAGCAGCAGCAGCAGCATCAACGCATCGGTCCGAGAATGGTATGTCTGACACCGATCACCTTCGCTCAATGTTTTTCAAGGCATCTATTTCATTGACTGCCTCTCGCCTACAGAACGTGAACCGTGTCGGTGTCGGCTCATAATTGTTTTTATGCCTAGACCGCTTTGAGTCAAATTAAAACTTACACAATTAAGAAAAATGAGCTGAAATAACGGAAATCAAGTGATAGAGATATCATCAGATTGTAATCATTCAACGTTTGTCATCATCGTCATCATCATCATGAATCTCGTAATAACACTGATAATTGTTGTCGAGTAAAACGAAGGCATTACCAGGTATTACTAATTTGGAGAGAGTAACTCGTAGTAGCAAAATTATATTGTCTTATTATTAAGCTGAAGGCCAACAAAAATATGGCAAATTCGTGAAATATTGAAAAGTACAAATCCCCTCTGTGAGACTAGTGTTGCCGAGCAAAGGAATTTTGAATTTGAGATTGCAACAAACTGTCCTGTGTAACTCGCCCCGAATGTCAAAAATAAACCATTTTAAACAAGCAGGTAAATGAGATCGGCCAATGAAATGTAACAAAATGCTTCAGTTACATGAAATGCCAATAAACCCGTCCACAACATTTCGGCAACCGAGATTGATCAAATTCGTTGTGTTGATGATGAAGATGAGGATGCAACTAGGAGATGGTGAAACTATTCAAGTGGTTACAAGACACACCGCGAACTTTGTTATTGATGATTGAAGAACAATACCACATCCGAAGTTGGACCGGATGTTATCGAAAAAATTGTGCGTCGTGTGAGCGGTTGGTTGTGCGACTGGAATTAAGTCAGTGAACTGATAATTGGGTCCCATCCAATCGATTGACGCAAAGTTCACTGGCTTAATACCTGTTGCACAATCCACCGCTCACACACATACCCTTCCTAACTAATACACAAGATTTAAACTAGCCACACCGCAAAACTGCTCACAGACTAATCTCTCATCTTCTATGACGTCATCGTTAGCTGTTTGACCTCTTGCTTCATTCACAACTTCCATGATTTCATTTATTAGCTCACACACACAACACATCAACTCAATTGTTCCTCCTCTTAGATCAATCAAAAGCAACTCTAATTGATACGGTTTCCCTCACGATTTTTCTCTAATGTTAGCTTGCTAACTGACTTGAAAAAGACCTTCCCAGAGGGTCGAAGCGTCGTTAACCGAAAAGTTTTGGTTTTTGGTTTTCTCTCGTTGTGGCAAATCCAAACATTTCTACAATGATCTAATGGAAGCACAATATTTAGACATATTTCCGAATTGCCTGAACTCTAAATTTGTTCCATTCATGAAGGACAGTGTGCAACAACTTTCCGTGTCCTTGTACCCGCTCCATCAATGGACCGTCAATGGACTGGGATGCAATTTCGAGCTGTGAATTTGTCTGACCATAGTCCTGATATTCCACTGCGGCAACCGTATTCTAGCCAAGAGGGCTCTATGAGTGGAAAGAGGTAATATCACGTTGGAAAACCCTAATCTTTAATCGATTTTGTAGAACCACTAGGAGATTTTCGTTCAAGTTTTTCACGTAAGATTCTGCGGTCTGGATACCTTCAAATATTGTGACCTGAAACATCCTATGCCAAATGACAAAACAGACCATGCATGACAAACCCGTTACTGTGTTCTTGACTGGTACTGATTACCACATCGATCCATTCAGATGTGCAATCGATGTGATTTCTAACCCATTCAACTCGATCCATCAGAAAGATTTCATCTTTCTGAAATGTATGTTTCATGCAGTTTGTAACCGTTGCTGTCCACGCCGCACACTCACACCCAAGTGTAAGGATTGCTGTAATTTCGACGTACTTGTTACCTGATGTGAAGCAACATGTAAGTGCTGCCTCGTCGAGTTTCGTGTTTATTCTACAAGTAATACCGATTTCGGTAGACTAAAGCGTTACAATCAACCCGCACTGATACATTATTTTTCCAGTAATCTTACGAATTCCAGGTCCCAGATCTTTGCAGTAATTTACACATTTGGATGAATGATTTTTATGAAATACTTAGACTCACTAATGGAATGCTTTGAACAGTATACCTGAGAAATCTATACTGACGAAAAACTTTAGACGGAAACTCCTTTTAGTTTATTTACTGAATGTACGATCGTACATGCAATTTTCAGGAGAAGAGGGAGGGAGCATCAAAGGACTGCTATGTAACAACAAAGAAAAGGGTGTAGGTACCGCCCGAGGTTACTGAACCTTTCACAATTCGAACATAACATTTAAATATACATAGCAACACAATATGAACATTTAGCCCTACCTTGAAAGTTCATCAGGTAAAGTGCGGCGAATTCTAAGGAAAACCTGTTCTGGATGTCAGCTTACATGCAAACCGGTGGATTCCATATTCCTCTGTAAGTTGGATCGGTGATTCGAATGTGGAAAGATCAGTGCTGTCTGTGCAGCCTCGTGGTTCATTTCATAGAGCGTGCGCTGTGCTGAAAGCGTAGGTAGCGTGCATGCGTGGGTTCGAAAAGCACCGTGGTTAATGAGCCTCCGAAATCCTCAGTATGATCGGGGGCGGATGTTCACGGTTGTAACTGGTCACCCTCCCCTTGCACCTCGCGAAATGCTCCCATACGATTAAGCGTCTCATATAGCCTCTGCTGAAGACGTCGTACTCACTGCCTTGTCGTGGAGAAAGTGCTTTTGCCTCAAAGTGACAGGAAGAAAAGCCGACATCTGGGGCTACAACCGGGTTGGTTGACCACTGGCAGTTCACCTAGGGGAATTGGCCAAAACTCCTGATTTAAAACCAATCATGAGGAGGAGTACGAACCACACCTTTTCGGTTGTGGCAGTGGTCACCCGCTCGATTGGGTATCGAGATGTATTGGGCACCTTGGATGTTTGACCCCGCCCGAACGGCGAATGATCCGATGACCTGAACACCGACTCCCAATGGATTGCGGCTTTCGCACACCGCCCCTCTGCCTTGAGGGTCAGGCTTTGACTAGTCAACGGCTCAGGTTATGGACTCCCCAAGAAAATTCACTTGTCTTGGCCTGGTAGTATTCGGCCCACATGCAAATCGTGGAACGTTATTCTTTTTATAAAGATTATTATTTCGCGATTTGTTTGGCACACAGTCTGAACTCAGATGCGTATAAATTATACATATATATATATAGCCTTTTACAATTCAACCACAAAGAAAGAGGAGATAGATAAAGTGAAGCGATGGCGATGTCATAATTCAATGACATTAGCCAATTGGCTATTTCGACCTAAGCCAGAAGTATGTAAAAACGATATAGCTAACTTGTACGAAGTAAGATTTCCATGTCTTCCGTGTTGGTGTATAGAAGATCCCGTATGTGGAACTCTTGGGGCAATGAAACACAGCGATTATTTTATCTCTGCACACAAATATAGACTTCACTACTAAATTCTGTGGGTCATTGCCAGAGACTTCTTTCTACTTAAATATCACACGATAGTATACCAACTGGTTTCCCAAGGATTGTTCTTACTTTGGCGGTGATATTTCACCTCAGCGGTTTCCGTGCAAATCGCACAATCAATACGGCCCTGCCACAGATCAAAAATAGCAACCAATCAATGTTTCCCAAAACACAAAATACGTCGTTTCCACCGTAGTAAGTTATTGGTCAACCCGTCAACTGGTGTTCGTATTTGGAATGAAAACAAAGATTACATTGTTTGTTTTGTCGATGTTAACCGTCTTCCTTTTTGTGCACCGTTTTATTGATTATCTCAGAATCCCTTTTATTTACTGTGTTTTACCCCCTTAAATTTACATAAATGTCCATTTTCAAATTGAGTTCTTGCAACACGGGCTTTTGGCACTAACCACATGTTCGTCATGTTATTTTCCTATCATATAGACTAGAGCGATTGTATAGACCTGGAGGCTCCACTGCAGTCACGATGTTGCCAATCGCGCGACATCCAACCGAAAAATACTGAGGCGCGCGCCTCCGACGCGTCAATCAATCACTGCCAACCGCTTTCACTTTCACCGTGCACACAACATTTGTTTTCTGAACTCGCAAGGAGTCTGATTGCGTTTCGTCTAACCCTGGTACCGAACAATGGGGCTTTTATTTGCACCGGGAGTCCAGCTGTTTAGTTAATCGTGAAAGTAACAGCCTGCGAATTCCGTTTCTTCCATTTTCAGCTTGTTTCTTCACCCCTCACCCCCACCCCATCCCACTCCATGAACCGATGCGAAGGTTCAACTTTTAAACCTCTAAAAAAGCCACAATTTTTGACTTCCGACTTTCCCAGGATATCTTCTGTCACGGTTGTTCTCCTTTGTTGTATCACTATAGTTTCCATCGATTTCAAACACATCAAATCCCAATCCATTTCATTTTGTTGATTAATGCTCAGGAATCCAACCACCGTAAAGTTAAAACTATTTTTTTTTTGGTTGATTCCTCTCTTCCGAGGTGCAAGAAGAAGTCGCAATGTGTGGGTACATTTTAACACTCGGAAGGGACGAGCGATCGATCGATTGAAGGAAAATGGTGTTTGTTTGTATTCGGTGGGGGAAAAATCCATGATTTGCGTGATTATGCATCTAGCATCTAATTTGGTAGGGCTTTGGGTTAGATGCGGAAATGTCACATTTGAGCAGATTTTTGCATTCATTTAAACAACCTAATAAAAATCAGAAAGTGGTTTAAAGAAATAGAACAATAACCAAGAAATGAAATAGATAGCAATTAAGTTTCATTGGTATTTGTTGCACTCAAATTTGTCATTACCTAATTGCTCTATGTAAACAAAAGCCTTTGCATAAACTGCGGTGACATGAAGCTCAAACGAATATATAGAAATGTTCGACTTTATTCCGGACTATCTAAGAGAGCATCACAAGACCGATGTTACACTGAGACAGCTTATCAATATGATCATCATAGTGTATCGTACTCAGTCATGCGTATAAAAGCTCTGAATGGATGAAGGTGAATACTTAATGTGTGAACGTTCGCAAGTTAGGTAAGCATACACTAGTACAAGCAAACAACGTGCACACCACGCGATCGACCAAATGAATCTGATTGGACAATAATGTGGCCTACCAATCATAAAGACCCAATCGAATAGTTAGTCACTCAAGGCCATGATCCTATTGGTCCATTGATTTATTCTCCCCGCATTGTTCCATTGATCCCCATGTAGGTTTGTCTTTGGAGCTAATCAAAACCTGACCCTGGCATAGTGCTCGCGTTGAGTTCCTTGCCTCGTGCGATCAACCGTTAAAAGATGCGAACATGTTATTCAGAATGAAATAAAATCAACCTAAAATGATAGATATCCGGATACACCACCAGTACTACGCGTTAATCCGAAGAATGTTATGCTTCTCGAAATGTTTCATCAGAGAATAAGCAATAATCGATTCCAGTACTTTTGACGGGACAGAAAAACGTAGAACTGAACGGCAGTTCACAGGATCACTTTTGCAACAGTACTGGTGCATCTGTTCAGTTCAAATGGAAAACCAAAGAAATCAGTTCAGTAGATCAAGTGTCTTGATTCTGTGGCACAACCAGATGGAGGAAATCTCATCGGTAAGTATCAAAACAGAAATTCAATAGCACACTAAACTACACTGGGTACAAAATGAAATAAGTCTCAGCGTCTTCCGGACCGTCATTGAGCAATTGCTCATCTATGACTACAAATATTGTCACAGACCACCGAAAACCAAACGTTTACCCATCATTTGTACCTCTACAATATCCGGGACGTTCACTGGCCTAATTGAATCCTGAGCAGCTGAGTTAAACAGCACTCACTGAAAATAAATACCTTGTTATCACCGTTCCCTCAACGCTTCCGTTTCCTTAATTTGCGCTTTTCCGGGAAAATGACCAGTGATTTATTAAGTTGCTGTTGCCACCATCCAACACCCTGCGCCTGCTAGAGGTTTCTGGCCTGGTGATTAATCTGAGTCATGGATTGACATGATCCGATCTAATATGAACCTATGAGATTTCCATTCATCTACGGTTTTGTGGTAATTCGGGCCTACGAGATTACGCCTACCCAGGAGCGGCGCGTCACAGTTTTCGGACACATGCGATCAATCAAATTTGAATGCTGACGTCAGTGACACGCGAACGGCTTCCGACAACACGCCATAGGCAGATGGTGCCAGCCAATCCGAGGCAGTGCAGACAGAAGCAGAATTATGCAAGCGGTATTGCAGTCCGATTGGTGGAAGCCTAGATAACCAATATCTTTCTTTCGTACATATTATTTATTCGCCCTCATTTCTTTAAATAAACAAACTATGCACTACTATTCCTGTGGCCTTTTCCTCGCGTCTCGTTCACCTGGGATATTGCGAGCTCGTGCCATTGCGGTGCAGTGCTTCTGAGATCCAGTCCGTGGTAGCTGATTATTTTTTCGGGTCCTGTGATTCATATTGCGTGGTTGGCGTTCCGAATTTCGTGCATGTAATTACTACTACTACTTCTACTACAATCATTACAGGTTTACATGTATGGAACCGTAACTGGATGGTAATCTGTACCTATATGACGGCTGATTGCCGAATAGTACCGGCTAACGGTTGTCAAAACGACAAATCAAATTGAACTAACCTCGAATGGGAGATTATTGCGTAAAAATGTTATGTTCGCAATGTGAAATCGTGCAGACTGCTAAATCGACAAAGTGTATTTTTCACTTTTAAATATGGTTTGAAAAGCCGATACCGTTGATCTATGAAAAGACTTTTAATGAGTTGTCCTACTGTCAGACCAGACTTTGTGGCATATATGCAACACTTGATACGATCACATTAGGTAAATCACATGAACAACCAGTTTCGTTTTATTCCTCTTGTGAGTCAATAAAATCAATGCAAAGATGCATCGATCCACGATCGATTGGTCCACGGAGTAACAATAGCAAATTACTGATGTGAACGTCTGTCAACAGTCTCCATATCATAGATATTCGAGAGGAATGACAGATATTTATCTCGAGCTCTGTCTGGACAGTTAGACAAAATATGCCCGTCAATATATAACTTAAATGACGGTTTTTACAATAGACTCTCGAACACTATCCACGACCTTGCCTATCGCTCACCATTAATGAACTGACGTTTGAGGTAGCATTTTAACTTCGCCTCATTCTGTTTTCCCTCGACGTTTGCATACTGCTTCTAGCATAACATCAACACTCAGATATTCTAGGAATACAAGTTGTGGAACACTTTTATCC
This sequence comes from Echinostoma caproni, assembly GCA_900618425.1. Lineage (NCBI taxonomy): Eukaryota > Metazoa > Platyhelminthes > Trematoda > Plagiorchiida > Echinostomatidae > Echinostoma > Echinostoma caproni. Next base: position 33,029 of record UZAN01041151.1, read on the forward strand.
AGTTGCACTGTTCTTTGCAGTAACAGATGAAAACAGTGATAGATGACAAAAATTAATAACACGTGAGCTCTATAGTTGATTTTAGTACCAATTCAAACTTTTGTTTTTCCGCAGTTGCATGACTCCTTTCGATGGCTTGTGCGACTTGGTGCGTTTCGAAAGAAACAAAAGCAGCAGTGTTATTATTCCACAAGGCGGTGCCTGGTCGAGCATAGTTGTTCATTGCAGATTACATTTGGGATATCAATAAATTGGCATACGTGTAACAAACATCTTATTTGAAGCATGTCATCGCAATTCCCTGCAGTACATCGGGTAATCAATGGAGCAATCCATAACTATTCTTCGAGGCACAGCAACTGGCCCTCGGTGGTCCTGTTAATTTTTGATCATGGAAAGATACCGCTAACCGCACTACTCACAAATGTGAGTTAAACCTTACAACAGCGGCAGCAGCTATGGCACTGATGACATAGCCTAGCCTTCTGACAAGACCCAGATCGATTACCGTATTGCACGTCTTTTACAGATTCATTCTTTATGAATCAGATATCAATCAATTTCAAGGACACCAGTGCTATCTCAGACTAGCACTTTTACAAAATCTTTATGCGCTATCTCGCAAATTGCACATTTTGTGAATTATACCAACATGGTAAGAAATAATTTCAAGAGTCTCATCAAAAAAGAAGGCGGCAGATGGAGGAAACATCGCCCAGATTATCAAGTCGATCTCACAGAGAGTGCGGTACCAGGTAAAATGTTAATTCCACTTATTTTAACGAGCATTAGTCGTTCTCTGTTGGGAAATGTGGACGATGTGGCGGATATCAGATGAATAAACAGAAACTGTCTAGCTGAAGATTTGTGTGCTTTAATCTTTTTAAAGCAAAACGAGATATTGACCAAGCATTTGAAGTTACGTGAGAACAATATGGGATTTGAACAATCTGTTCAATATCAGTTGATTTGCTTGCTGGCAGTTTGTGTCAATCGATCCAAAGTAAACATTCTTACATTTTTCTGTACTCGTGAAAAAAATCAAGCGGAAATTTGTGAATGAGATTGAATAGAACAGCAAGTGCTTCTTAAAATTGCTAAACAATCACAGAAAACAATAAATCCTGAATTACTCGTATTGGCATATTTTCGGTACAAAATGCTGATACCGAACTAACATCCGTTATAAACCGCTAGGGTGTTGAATATCACAAATATCTTTCATATCACCCGGGTCTTTTTATTTCGTTTCAAGTCATATAATCAACACATTTGATTGTATGCAGTTCTTTATGATAGGGTCGAAGAGGATCGACGTTCAGTCTGAGATTTTTCCTGAAAAATCGGAGACGCAGTGAACCGCAAATGTAAATACTGAGGCTAGTGTGTCGAATCTGGAACATTCAGCATGAAGGTATTCAACTCGAGGTATGCGCAAAAATCTTCCTATCAGTTGGTCGCCGATTCTTTCGCGTATTGCAAACCGTGTGGACGGATCCAGTGCGATCAATGTTTGATCTATGAATAGGATAACTGAGATATTTTTAAACCATGCTATATGTGAATTAAACTATCACATTCTTGTTTCAGCCCCGGGGAATCCACAAATCCTATGGATTTGATTACACAAAGCGACATCCGGTTTTTTTACTTCTTCCACCCTAGGGATATCATCACTTCAATAGAAGCAGTCAGTACACAGTGCGATAGAAACAGTATTCTCAAGTTCGCTTGACTGCCTGTCAATCAGCACACCCTCGAGACTATTCATGCGTGAGAAACCGCTGGTACGAGAGAGATGTTCAGTGATGCGCGCATCCAAAATACGAATCAAACACTGCTGATGTGGAACGTCCAGCAAGTTTGTTTAGTTCATGTTCTATTATTATTATAATTGTGTTTTGATTTCTCTCGAGTTCAACCTAGTTACTAGTGATTAGTAATGTATGATTAAGGAAATCGATTCAAGCTGACCATTCATCAGCGTCCATTCACAGGCACAATCCCAAGTTCACCCGGTCACCTGCACACTCAACATGAACTATACCTAACTCAACGTTATATCCCGTGAAGCACCCGTACAAAGATATTATTCTTTGTAGAATCATGAATAACTGTGAAATAGTCCTATCATCACGTCTCACTCACTGAGCTATAACAACCACACAGATTTAATCAGGCTGTGAAAAGATGTGACGAGGATGCGGAATGATACAAGGAGGATATGAAGCTATACGATGAAGCTGAGTAACAAAGGAGAAGCTTTAGGTGACAGGTTGTGGCATTGTGGATACAGTTTGATAGTCCATTGGGGAACCACAGGGGAAAACATCATTTTTTTTAGGTGGTGAATATGTTCAAATGTAATCTTACTATTTAGATGAAATACTGTTATTTCTAGTAATTCATCATTCTATCCTTGTTAAGCATCTCATTAAGTCTGCCTTTAAATGTCTGAAATATGTAGACAGTTGCATTCGGTTCAAATAACTCCGTGCTATTCGAACAGGCCTCTGCCTCAATGGAATTAAGTCACTAGTCTATCGAGGGCCTAGACTGAACCCATTCATGCAATCAAGCGTTCACTCACACTCATGCTGAGCATGATGACTGGTTTATCGATCCGTCCTCACGTGATTCACCACCTTATTCGACCTACCGAGGTTAACTGCCGCCGGATGCTAAAGCTCCTCGATCAACGTTCTAGTACGTAACGTTCCTGAATGGGACGGGGCTAACTCACTCAGAAAGTACTTTTGTCAATTTTTTTGTACCAAAAAATCGGGCTGAGTGTTGGATGTAAAGCATTATTTAGTAACCGAGGAAGGTGTGGTGAACAGTTCGGCTTACTGTTCTTTTCACTATTTTTGCAACCCCCTTTGTTGTAGCTGAAGCACCTGCTTTCAAACTTGGCGCCAAATCTGAAAAGTTAAATTTTTGGAAGGTATTTATATGTTGGGTATAAAATTGAGCGTCAGCTTCTCTTAGTACATCATCTTGTCTTCACATGGCACCTTGGTGCTGCGGTTTTAAGGTAGAAAGTGGAAATTTCGTGTTTTTGCTAGGAGATTTTTTAAACTATCTTCAGTGGAGTGTATTGTGCAAAATTCATTTCCTTGTTTAACTGGGAGTCGATAGTTTTCAACCGTTGGGTGAACTAGTGTGTCTTTGTCATGACCTCCATTAGTTCTGCAAGGATCTCATGAAAGTTTAGGGGAACAATTGAATGTATTGCTACAGAATCCTAAGTTTGGTATAATGATAAATCTGTAGGTCTTATCAGTACAACTTCGCGATAAGGATGAGAGGCAAGTGTAGTCTAACGACAACAACAACATCACAATGTGATCAATTCACAGTGGTTTTCACTATCTATTGCTCATTTGCTGACACTGAGTCCGAGATCGATTATGGCTGATTGATTCGTGTAGACGAGAACTAATCAATCGTTGGAAAGAGTCCTGAGAACACGGATTGTGCGATGTCATGCATGGGAAAAGTGAAATAAATAGTTTGATCAACTACCTGGTGGTTGGTATGGTTTTCTTTCATCTGGGAGATCTCTGGCCTAAACCTTAGTTTGATTCGCACTGCTTGTGACTCTCAACAATCAATGATAAATCAATCACAAAGTGCCGCCGAGTTTTTCAGCTAGTGTTTATTTTCAAAGAAAAATCTTGCATCACTCATTAGGACTCAGAGATATGGTTTTTGGATTTCCGCCCTGGAGTGTCGCATTTCGATTCCCGGGAGGAACAACGGAATGTTTATAGCCACTGTTTGTTATAGTCAAACTAGTTTTACCTCGTTTGAGCTCATCAGATCCGTATACCAGATATCTACCTCCGTATGTGTGTGCACATTCATTGCTTCTGTTGACCGTTCACCGGAAACCAAAAACGATCACGTCACAGCTAGTGGAAATGCCCCCGAAACAAATCCCCAGGGGATTTGACCTTTTCACAGAACTAGGGCATTATGCTAGTCCCCATGAAACCGGTTGCGATCTTAAATTTGAAAAAAAGTTTGAACAAATCCACCCAGTTATTTTCACTTTTATTTTTTTCAGTTTTATACTTTGTAGCTTTCAATTTGGTCTCCGGTGGGGGTGAGGTAAGCCCAGTTGTTTTAAGTGAATTTGGACTTGGACAACAAAAACATACTAACATAAAACATCGATCTGTTTTTTTCTTTGGTTAAAATTGTTGATCATAAAACATTTGCACAGAATTTTGACGTAGTTCTATGATGAATGTGAAAACTGCGAATCTGTCCATCCCCATGCTCAAAGTTTCTTTCACCCTATTTTCCCGGGGCCTGATGCATCATTTCATGTACGAAATTTCAAATTCCCGGTAAGTCACGTGATTGCTATTCACATATTGTTTTGTTTACGTGTTACTGATTCCACGGTCCGAAAAACGCACGGGCTAACAAAAAGCCCGTGATAATGAATTGATCAATTTGGTCTACGCTAACATGCGGAACAGAAAATAAAGTTTAATAGCAGAATGTGGAGATGAGACGAGAGTAGAGAGAGAGAGAGATTGAACGACGGGTCTTACTAAATTCAAATGGCGTGAATCTTCCTGATTCAACTCTCACCATATCCTTCAAGCAGTAGGACGAACGCTATTTTAGGAGTACAAGAAGCGTAGCTTATTGTAACTGGATCAACCAGCCGGACAGAAACCTGAGAGATGCATAATGACGTGGAAATAAGCGAACAAACGATGAGTCAAACACACACACACGCCTTATGAGTCATCGCGCACCACCTATTTGAGGAGGTGGACATGATTCGTGCAGAGAGAATTTCTGTTCCAATTGAGGGCTCGGAACAAGAGATATGTATGTGTGACTTATTGATCCGAACGAGTTAAAACAACAACAACAATATAGATTTGTTTTTTATCAGACTATGCATTTGATCGGTTGCTTTTACTTTCAGTCGATACTCACGTGAGAACAAAGTCCCTGGTTTTGCAAATACCGCTCATGCATCACATAGAAAAAGTCCCAGTGTCAGTTACAGATTTGCTAAGCTCTTCGATTAAAGGAGCCGTAAGTAGGCACACCACGGGTAGGCTAAAATTTTGCGGTAATTTCATCGTCATTGTGGGGAAGACTAAGCTGAAGTATCTCTCAAGTATCCCATTGGATTCGAAAAAAATCAATGATGGCAGTCAGACAGTGATGCGAAAAACAGAAGGTAAGCCTTTTTATGTAAAACACGCAGTGTTGGCCGCCCAATGGTTACGGTACTACTGACCTATAGATTGAACACTAAGGTAAGTGTCGAAACGGATAGGGCAAAAGCAGTCATGGAGGCTAAGTGGTCATCATCTCACGCTTGCTGTTCACCCTCCTTGTGGTAACAACGCAATTGATAATAAGTGAATTACCATCGACGGTAGTTTACACGGTTCACTTGAATCAATAGAATTAATCTATTAAAGTCTGATCTATTCGCTAAACGCGGCTTTGTCCAAGTACCCGGACATTCACAGTCAATCGACGATTACGTCATACTCAAACATAATAATGGTACTGATTAATTGCACAACACAGTCATTCCGTGAAATGTGACTTCCGCATCTACACGCTCTACCTGCCTGGTGTGCTTTTTCCCTCAAGCTCACACAGACTGCACCAGGGTATTTCACTGTTTGACACGAGCTCTCTCCAGTTGTTTTTAGCAATCCACGCATGAATGCACGGGCTTGAAAATGAATTCAAGGTAAACGTATGTTTCTCAACCTTTAGCACTTGATTCTAATATCGTTAATACTATTTTTATGTGAACATTTGTCTCCTTGTGACACTGAACTCTTAATTTGTGTTCAGAAAAACGCATCACTTAAGGACCGTACACTATATTAAGTGAATGGTATCTGATCGTAAATAAATGGATACAACGGTAAACTTAACTGCAATGAACTGGCTACATTCTATCATAACCTAAAGATTACAACTGCATACAGGAGATGATATAAGAGGTGATTGTCTCCCGGGTAGACCAGAGAAACACTTGGTGAATCTTTCATAACATTATTATTGATATTGCTAACGACTATTGTCATAAAAGTTATAAATGTTATTGTTTTACTTTTATTCTTCTGGCATGTAACAACTGTACACTGAACATCATTGAAGAGAGTTGCGCCGAATGGAAGTCTATCGATCAATCGATGAGGAGAAGAATTACAGTGGCGGGTTTCAAACACGCGAACAAAGAAGTAAACGGTTGATGGGTTAATTTACTACCTAATCAACAATCTCAGTCCATATGCTTGCTTAAGTTTCTCTAGTCGTACTGGTGCATGTGAGTTCATGGACATCATCACCTGCATACTCTGCCTTTTGTGTTCTATGTGAATAGCAACTTGGTCGGCCATTACTAAAACAACCTGAAATTCCAGTGAGTGAGTTAGAATCGAAATAACAGCCAACAGTGCATTGCTCCTCGGATTATATGTTCAGATGTAAAGATCGTGGTCTTCGTTGGCTGCGAAAGTCGATCAGGGTTAGGGTTAAGGTTCCGCGCACTCCACCTTGAGATTCGCGGAACGATCCCAGAAAATAGTCCGCACTGTTAATGAAATGCAAAATGGTGCAATAGTTTTCCAGGGCTATTATAAAACCTGCTCTTTTAGCACAGAGTGCGTGATAACCTAAAGAGACAACCCTTCAAGCGACCGTTCAATAACTGCTTGTCACGGCAATTAAGAACTCTTAATCAACTTACTTTACCCCTTACGAATCGATATGGCCGTACGCGAACTTTGTCTCCAGACCGCTTAGAGCCATTCTATGTGACGCCATTCAGAATTTTACTTTTGGTTCGATTACGTAATCCCCGTTTGGGCATAACAATTCGCCCACCCAATCATGGCTATAACAACAAAAGATGGACGGTTTCCTTACCTCAATGATCGCCTCCGGGCTCGACCCCTTCCATTTTAATCAAGATTGTATCCATTTTTTGAAGAGAAATGGACAACAGGAATGCTTCTTTAGCCGTAACTGCAAACCGCGTTTCCACATTTTTCATAACTGACAATGTCGTGATGCGGAAGAACAATGCATTCATAATACACAAAAGTTTGAATGGATCTTGATATGATTTTTCAAGGGGCGGGAAATGAACACACACCAGACGCGTACGCATGCTAGCAAGGTGAACAATCAGGATATCTCATGGTGATTTGGGTGTGTAGCCGATGCACGTCTCTGTGCTTCAACCAGAGGTTGGCCTTTAAAATGCATGGGTTTGGCGACTTCGATGGGGTCGATAAGACAGCTTTGAATGATGCCCAGACAACTTGAAATGATACCTGAACATCTTGAAGTGATAGCCTGACATCTTGACTTATAAAGGTTATAGCTTTTTCTTTTGCATTCAATCCAAACTAGAGGTATAGACGTGTTTCGAACTGAAGCTTGAACACAAGTGAGCACCAGCCTTCCCCTGTGGTTATTGTGCCATCGCTCCCCTGGCCGCTCTATACACCGTGACCAGCTTGAGTACCGAAGCCTTCAATCGATCAATTTCGCTCTTCATCCTGGATTATGCACATGCACCGACATACAAACTCACTGACACAATGACTCGATTTCATATGGAGGCTTGTTCTCTTCCACGGCCTTGTGACCGACATACCAAACAGGACGAAACAGCTGTCCAGTACTCTTTGTTGGTTATCACAAATATTTCCATCGCATTTAAATGCATACAAACAGTGGGGAATTAACGATCTCCCAAGGAGTGAAACCCACACCGAGAACTATCGAGAGCGCCTGGTGCCTCTGAACAATCGAATGGGCTAATCCAAGCTTGATACTCTAAATTGATTGAGTCTTTTCGTATGATTGTAACAAATTTCACACCACAGTGTTGTATTTACATGGAAAAACGTTTCATTTCTGATTGCACCCTAAATCTACTGGGGAATTAATTATATTAATCGGCCTATCGGTTGGGTGAATCACTTTGGAGATTTTTCATTTGGGTCATATAGAGGGTCGATGGATAGATTGTGAACGTATACGTCTGGTTTTTGAGGGAATCTTGAGCGCAGTTTTATGTTGACCAAAGTATTCGCCCGTCTTTTATCTATCCGTTTCTGAACCGAATTGTGAATGAGTTGGTCAAACTGATTCCGACTGTCAATCAACCGCCAATACGGGTTTGTGTTACTCACTATTTCTGTTCAAAATCATGAGACTGGACATGATGCTAGCCATATCACTTTTGGCCTGGTGTTTTACGGTGACTGTGTCTATCATGAATCGGGCACATCGAAAAACTTTCCACCATTTTTCCGATCTTCGTTTAGTTCTCCAGTCGTCAATGGATGAACACGATCTTCTTGTTCATCTCTGTAAATCAAACTTTGAACCACTGATTTGTTGCGTTCTCGTAACTCACCGAGTATCCCCATCCATAGTAATCAGACCAGACCGAATCCGAGAAAAAGCAGTCACCTCGCGTCAAAAGCGAGATAACCTCCGTGCTGTTCAGTCTCGTGAGTCTGAAAGGAAAGGGTCGAGCAAAACAAACTCACTACGGAAGAATTTAACCTTGATAAAGGTAAACGGTTTGACCCGTACCTCAACAATGCGGTCCAGAAACGCATGGATAAAAAAGTGTTCCGATCTTTATGTACTTTGGACCATACAAAACTGAGATCAAGATTTTCTATAACAAAATAAAACTATATTTTCACAGTTTATCTGATCCACTGGTCGATAGAGCATTACTTGAGGTGTTGTCACTTTACACAAGATTCCGCTATCCACCATTGAGATCTGATCTAAGGAATCACTGATCAGGAAACTTTACTCCCAAATGGACTGTTGTTTATCTCTTGCAACAGGCGATTCGATCGAATATTGAAAACCATCTCGTTTGATCGTGGCTTCCACCAAAGCAAAAATCATTCGCAGCGATGGTTATTGTTAAATCCAAAGCATACCCTCTTTCAAAGGCAATTTAAAAAAGACCGTCTGTAATCTCACTTCACCGGAAACTACTCACCATAGACCACATAGTTTAGTACATGATGCCCAGTTTGATTTAAAATGGGCTTTCACAATAATGACGTCAAGAAATTGAGGCACAACTGGAGATTCAAACTAGATTGCACGTACATGATTCATTGCCTAATTTGTTTGCAAAACTGCATTCCAGAGAAATCAAGGGAAAACAATTGAAACATCTGTTGCCGGGTATTTGTAGTTCATTGATTGCTTATTCGTATCCCAAGCTCCCATTGTTCACTATGCAGTATTTTCATGATTTTCTTGTTAGAAAATATGTACCATCATCTGCAAACATTCATCCGTTCGTTTTTCCATTTTTGTTTTTGCCGCTGTACACTGAAACCGATTCACATATTCGTCAGCGTTGGTCGACTGTCGTTATCAGTCAGGAACTCAGCAAATGAACAAGCTCAACACGTGGTTCTCCGCTCAAGCACAGAGCGTTAGACTCATATCACGATGACCTTTGGCCAGTGACCGGTTCGATTTCGTCACTGCGCTAGGACGGACTATTGCGACTGTCTTTCAACCATTCGCACAGACGGGTCAGTGCAATAGCGGTTATCAATCGATGGCAGACCATCCCACTCAACGTCTTGCTCACCAGATTTGTCAATAATGGTTCTTGTTTATACAGATACGTCAGTGCGATAGAGCCCAAGGATAAACTAAATTTCACTCCCATCAGCGAGACTAGTCTTACGGCAGCAAATACTGTCGTGGTTTTGATGACCAAATTAAGAAAACTGAACAAAAAGATGAATCAAAACATTCCAGTGTCCCAACAGTATTGCAGAAGAACTCGGTGCAGAGGAAAACTATTTATTTGTGCCGAACCGATTATCTTAGCTTGGTTCTACGCTGGAAATCTACCAATAAGACTTTTCGCTCCGATAATTCACCCGATGTCCGAGTATTGGTCAAGGCAAGCAACTTAAATTCAAGAAGCAACTTATGCGCTGGTTGCGATAACTTCCGATGCGTTTCACGTGCATGTTCTTCTTTGCGACCCGATTTTATCTAAAAACGAAGACAGATTTTAAATAACCCACTTCTTCGTCACCAAATTCTAACAATAAATGATCTCTTCTTCAAGAGGACGCCAACCAATAGATACTTAATGAGTGGAATCTTAAATCCGAACCCAGATACCCTTTAGTGAATGCATTTTCGGTTGTTCAATGCGAAATTGAATCCAACTTTTATGAAAGCGTTGATCATTGCATACGGATGAACAGTTATCCAAGCTTGCTTGACCAGATGCCTGGTGATGGGGATCTCCATTTCGGATTTTATATTGGATTGCTAAGCTTCTGCAAGAGATAAACCGTAATCGAGTTAATATTTCCGGAATGAACATTTGAAAGACAAAATCATATTCTGGTGCATTGATTGTAACACTAAAGAACACTTTGGAGGCAGATGTGCTAGTTTTACTCTCAAGAACGTTGCGACTTTGTTACACCACAGGGGTGTTAGCTACAACTAGTAAAATAGAGCGTACTTGGAAAAGCATGTTACGCTGGATGTCAAGAGCCAACTTTGGGATAATGCATTCGCGATAACTGCTCTCTAGTCATGCTGAATCGAAGCAGTAAAGTGGTCCTTTCCTTGGATTTCCTCACTCCATAAAATGTTTGTCTTTTGAACATTAATGTTCTTTCTGGCTGCTGCTTCATCTACATTGAAAATACCACCATCGGTATATCCGTGGATTAGATGTGGCAACTCTGAGTGGTATTCATGCACCGTATTACGTATTAGTGTCGAAAATCGCTAGTTTCTAACTTTTTGTGTTTCAATATTACGTTTGTCGGACCAAGAGTGACAGCGTGCTTTGGAAACCGGAAAGTCACTATGAGGCTGGCTGGATTGCCCCCTTACAAACGATGTTCTACACGATGGGGACTTCAACGTGCTTTTCTCTGATAGCAGTGAGCCATGCCGAGGTCACCTCACTAACCCCTGTGAACGTTTCGTTGGTTTTTAGGTAGCATCCCTTCCGAGATGCACCTAGAGTTGATCAATTCTCCGAAAATCGTTAGATTGGACATAACACTGTAGTCGGTTTTCCTTGAAGTACCAAGTGATTTCCCTACTTGGCTCTGAGATGCAACTGCCTGATTCAACAGTTTAAACAATTCCTCCTTTCTGAGCGACAGGGGCCCACACCTTTTCACGTCTTGGAATGCTGACATCTATGTGACTGCCTCACAAGGCTTATCCAATAAGTTATCAGCCTCGTAAGTGCAGTAAACTAGGTGAAACGTCATTGGCTGAATGCGATGTTACATGTGGGTTAGTCAATAGTCGTCCTTAACATCGATCAACACCCAAGTAAATATCAGGAATTACGACGTACTAAGTGGTGACGTTGTGCAGTTGGGAGCTACATTGCCACATATAGGGTTCGTCTGGGTTTCCTGAAAAGTTGGAACATAGTAGAAAATGCAATCAGTCACGGATGCGACTTCGAAGGAGATTGACTGTACATCGAAAACTGATTACGAACGGCGCCCATATTTTTCGTCTGTATGATCTGCCAATAATTCGCAACACGGTAACACTGTTATTGAACGGGACTATGGATGGGATAAATCCTCTTTTTAATACGATCTCTCGGCGACTATTGAAAATTCTCGAATCCCTGTGAGAAAGAAAATCTCCCAATATCACATGAAATACATAATTGAGTTCATGTAATATAACAAAAACACCGACGATAATGGACTCATAATTGGTTCATTTGAGAATAATTTCTGCCACGGAAACTGGGGGCAAAGAACCATTTCCGTTTCCTAGATTTTTGTTGAGGAAAGAATTAGACGCTCAAATGCTCTATTCTATCCAACACAAATCAATCTCCAACGGGTAATACAAACGTTCTCACAGCTTCATCCCTTTAGAGTATTGGATGGAGCTCTTCCAACGCATCGCATCCAGAGCCAACCGAATCCGTTCCAAATAATTATACAAGAGGAACTTGAGAAAATCACCAGTGCTCTTCAAAGCGCCAGTTACCCTGGCCGGTTTGTTACGAAGCTCATCATAGGAAGAGCATCGCCGAGCGGAACAAGGACGGCGGAATGCAATCAGTTATACTTAAGCGGTTAACTTTTAAAGACGATGTGAGTAGCGAAATAATTAAACGGGAACCGGAAAATGCGGTTGGCCGGAGCTGCATGTATGTATTTCACACGTCGGAATCCGGACAGCATCTATCAAGCCATTCATTCGCGGCAAACGTTCCTCAAAATGCTGATCCCGCTCATTCGATTCAAGGATAAACTGCTCGTCCTCACTTTCATCAGTGGTTGTGTATTCATTCGCTTGCAACTGTGCTGCGAGTTAGGTACGTCGAACGACGAGACGAATACAAATTGGCCTGGTTGAGCACCGGATATTTAAAAACAGTGACAGGTGCAGTTATAGTCGAGCTCGCGGAAAACGGGCATCAAGTTGGTCACGATGATTTCAAAACAAATGTCGCAAGCTGTTAACATTTCGTTTAGGTATTTATTTATTTATTCTTCTCGATCACTGACTTAAACACAGCACAAGGGGGTTGGTTAAGTAAAGTGAACGAGCGTGTACAAGCATGTAAAGACTACTTAAGATAGAAGTAAGAGTTTAACTCTACAGAAAGTGGATTGATTGTATCAAAGCGTTTGTGAGCATAAGGTCGGGTGATGCAATTGAATAAGCCACGCCTCACTGACTGCCAAAAGTTTAGCATTGCGACTACGTAATAGCGGATTGAAAAATGAATTGTGGTCAGCTGTGTCCTGCTGTTATGATATATGTTGTAACCGATGCCCCAAGGTGTCATGTGAACGCCCGAACATCAGCAATCGGTTACGTCATCGACTTCACCAAACGCTGGAATATACTTGGTCATCCGTTATAATAACTGACGGCTTGTTCTGCCTATGTATGCGTCACCGCAACTGCAGGTGAGCTGGTATACAGTAAGTGAGACAGAACCAGTTTGACAGCCGGGTTTACGCTTGTCCAAATCAATTTCAATGGATGAAATCGATACAGAGCACTCATGGCTTCAGATGATTTCAAAGTCATGTTAAGAGTTCGTCCAAGTAGAGTGATGGTTGTGCGACAAAGCCAATCAGCATTAGACGCGGGTGGGGTGGGGTAGGGTGACAATTGAGCCACTGACTCATTATCTGCATACACAAAACAAACTTGTCAAGGCACTCCAACAGTCCTGGTCCCCAGTTTACCTAGAAAGCTGAGTCTGTCATATTTAGCTGAGTTCAACTACTTCATTAAGTGTGCGAGGTTGGGGAGAAAACGATTGAATTGGATAAAACATTAAATGCTAGTCAATTGGGGATGATTCCATCCAGATAATTCCAGTAAATGTTTCCGTATTCGTTACCCGTTGATCTATTACTCTTATCTGTGCGCGAGTGAAAGCAAATAGACGTATGCAGACATCTTGAGAAAAATGGTCAAGCTGTATTCAACGGAATGTCATGTAATGATCGGAATATTGCAGACCAGACCGGAATTGCAGTACAAATTCGGTTGGCCAGTCGGTACATTATACCATAACAATATTGTTCGAAGCAGGTTATTTAACAGGCAAAAGAGACATATGAGAAAAGCGTATGTCGGTGAAGTAAGCATGATTAGTCCACGATTATATAGGTCGAGACGTGACATGCAGAAGCGAGCTATGGATGATCCAGAAGTGCGAGGTGGATTCGGATTTCTACAGTTGTGAATAAGGATTGCAGTAGTCATGCGCGTTGCTGTCACTATTCGATTGAAAATTGCAGTGCTTTACTGATACGGAATTGTATGATTGCCTATAATGGATTATTCCTTACGACCGAGCATGCCAGCCGGGATGTAAATAACCTCTGCAATGCGTCACGTGGTATTGGAAACCAACAGTTATAAACGTTTACTGCAACGTGATCTTTTATTGCGGCTTTATTATTCTTTTTAAATACTCTAGTGGATTCTGAGATTTATTACCGACTTTACGGTTCACATTTGGGGGTGTAGCTTGGGGTGAAGTTGGAACACGTTTCTTTTCAGCAAATGGAGGAGTTCATCCCGTCCCCTGGTTTTCTCTGTTTATTTTAGGTAATTAACCGTCCAGTATAACTCAAACAACAAGGGCTCGAGATAGTTGCGCTGCCCAGGGAAATAGACTCAGCTTGACGGAAGCTATATTCCATAGGATATGCTGCAGTTGGGAAGATGCAACGTTAATCTTATCTGGAACAAATGAGTGCGCACAAAGGTTAACAGATCAGTAAGCAGAATTTATGACCCCTACGATAAAAAATGTCATGATTCCAGGGCCTGGTCACGGGGATTTAGTTCGCTCGTGGTCCAAACAAAAAACAACTCAACTCACCAATGATCCTTTTTATTGCACGTAAGGGTACACAGTTAAACGGGTAGACCCAAAATCCCAAGGATATACCTGCTGTACGTGGGAAGGTAAGGGAAACATCTAAGTTGTAACTAGCTTGTTGAAACTGCCTTTTAAGTTATTGTACGATATTGCAAGCTGGAGGGAAGTCCGAAAGGAGGAGTGTTTCACGGTTGTGCTACTCCTGAAGAAAATGATTGTAAGCTAGAAATGACACAGCTGGAAAAAGTCACTTGAAATGGTTAGCGAGTTGCTTGTGTGCGGGATATACGAAGAAGAACAAACCGGAGAGGAACAGAAACGACGAGTTAACTGGAGTAAAATCGAAAGCAGTATCAATAGAATAAGGATAAACAAGCGACTGCCCGACGGTGTGTTAGTGACTGCAAGTCATATGTTAGGGACTTGTCGTACATAAGACGAATGGCTTAACGTTGAACCCGATCAAGAAGAGAAACAGGGGTAAACAAAGCTCCACCCAACACATTACTGCAATATTCAAGTGGAGGGCGAATCTGATCTTTATAAAACGAGAGGAGGTGAATGGGGTAGAGAAAGGTCTGTTGCGGAAGAGAAAACCGAGTTCGCGCGCAGCGCGGGGAGAAAAGTAGATAAATATATGATGGCCATAAGAGAGAAAAATATAAGGAAAGTCCAAATAGGTTGCATTAATCTGTGGGACGGAGAATTTTCGAGTTAAAATTAATTGAACGGAAGAAAGATGAGTGTTTAAGAGAAATTGAAATAAAAGAAGTTAACTGGCATTAAAGAAAACACGCTTGCAAACAGCCTCAATGCTCATATCAGAATTTGGGGTGAAATTGAATGAGCAGTGGTCATCACTAATACTGAAGTTAGCGATTTGTGAAGAGGAATAGGACAAGAAAAGGTGTAAGGTGGCGTCATCAGCACAGGGGTGGATAAGATCAGACGTTGAAGGAAGAAGGTCATCAAAAAACATCAGGAAAAAGGAAAGGAAAAGTGCAAAACCTTGGGAAACACAAGCATTCACAGGCACGGAATGAGACATGGTTCCATCTATTCGAACAGAGATGATATGGTCCTTTAGAGGGCGTGCTGTCTAGAATACAAGTTCCGAAGGAAACCCAAACTTGGGTAGTTTAGCCAGCAAACCCGCGTGCCCGATGAAATGCGTTCAATATATTCAATAACACCATATGGATTTCTCCGTGGTTGTTGCGTGCCGCTGACTGTGTATGCGGAATGAGCGCCAGATCATCGGTAGATCGATGGGATCGCTATGCATCTTGTTCTGTTCCGAGTGACGGCGGAGTTAATCCGCAATGACTGATTTCACAACCCTCGAAATAACTAATATGAGAGAGATTAGGCGGTAATTGTTTGGGTTTGAGTGATCGCCGCATTTGGGGACGGGACATGTTATTGATATCTTCCATGAGGTTGGGAATACCCGAAATCGAGGGATAGGGAAGATAAGCGGTGTAGGAGAGGGACCAGTTCTGGGGAGTACGTTTTGAGGACGATGGTAGGTATCTCGTCGGGTTCAGGTGGCTTGTGTGCGTCCCATGATGGGACAGTCTAACGTATCTTGCTGATGGAAGGGATTGGTCTGAAAAGATGGTTTTCTGTAGGGTATGCGCTAGGTTGGATGGGTGATTCGAGTAGGGTAGGACTGGAAGAAAAATTGGAGGCAAACACTTTGGCTTTTTCAAGCGGGTCGGACAATAAGCCACCAGATGGTTTCACAATAGGTGGAAAGTTGGTGGAACAGAAGTTACGGGAGACTGTCTTGGCAGGTGACCAGGAAGTCCGGCTTCCAAAAGAAACGATTGCAAACTGTGCTGCTTTGCGCTCAACAAAATCTTTCTCAGCCTTTTGTATAATGGTTATACAGTAGTTGCGTGCTAACAAGGACCATCAGCGGGAGCTGGGGGGAAGGTGATCGATGCCAGCGGCGGAACGCTGATTTCTTTTTACGAACAGAGCGATGACAGGCGGGGTTAAACCATTCTGGAGAGAGAGGCCTGACAGATGTAGTGAAATGAGAAATACATAGGTGCATGCTTCTCAAAAGAACTTTGAAAAATTTGGAAGCCAAGATGGTAGTAGTAAAAGTCATTCCAGGGTTAGGAGGCCCGAAAGTTACAAAGCTGTGCCGAACTGCGAAACCGTATCGCCAAAATGTGCGGCCAGCGTTGAGAGGAACAGTGGAAGGGATAATTTGGGTAGGGGGCGAAATAAGACAACGGTTCGATGAGCCGAGGGAAGGAATCGGGCCAGTATTTAAAATTAGTTGTGAGTTGGATTTAAGGACAAGATTGAAGGTGTGAACGTGGTTACTATCACGGTCGGGGATACGGATCGGGAAGACAACCACGTGATGAAGGCAGATGATTCTCCTTCACGCCCAAGAGACGATGTCCTTGAGGTGTGTACCAACC
>UZAN01041151.1:50414-63121 GCA_900618425.1 Echinostoma caproni
CCTTGAGGTGTGTACCAACCAATCCCTGTTATGAAAGCTACAATCACCCAAAATTGTGAACTGAACTTTGAGGTCTGCTTTGTCAACCTTCTCAATGTTTGCCGATAAAATACCATAGACTGAAGAGTAACTACTGTTTGTGGAACGGTACACAGTGCAGATGCAGTGATTGAAAGAAGGGAACCGACGTCTCAGTCATGTAGTGTAGGACTCACGGTTGGTGAATTTTAAGTGGGAGAACGGGGTAGAAACAATTGAATGATGGATGAAAGCACAAATACCCGCTTGGGGGATAAATGGAGCGTGAAGAGAATAATCGGGAAACTGAAGTTGGCTGGTATCTGTAAAAGTAGAAAGTTGTGTGTTCGGATAAAAAGGAGTAAGAGTGGAAGTGGACTGAAAAAACTGACATTGTATTTCAAGCAGCGAACGTCAGTTAGTGCGATTGTCAAATGAGAGTGTGCTGGCGTAGTGATCCCGGTAATATTCATAGTGAGATGAGATTTAAACGGTATCCTAGCCCTAGAACTTGGAGTGGCAAGTCATATAAGAGTTCCTTATGGCCAGGTGGTGATACTGGTCCAGGACGAGGACAGAGCCGTCTACCACAACACGTTTGACAGAATCACTCATGAGTCAGTCAATGTGAGCCCCTCATTTATTCAAAAGAAAAATATGATGTAACTTGATCCACTAGACTGGATTATAAACAAATCACATGTGGTTTTCCATGTGGAACAGCAAACACCTAATCGTGATACTTGTGAGTAATATGAAAAACAAAAGTGCTGAGCGAATGAATCTGTGAAAATGTTTCACTAACATGGGAATTAATGACGGGAAAGAGATTTGTACATGTCAAAATTTTGTCAAACACGAAAAATCAGTTTTAAAACTAGAATTTCCATGTGACATCTACTCATCAGGTAGGGGATCAAAGAATCAATGGAAAATTTGCAACCATCAGCATGTGTGATTTAGTGCTACTCAACCTACCGATTGAAAATAAACAAAAGTTATTTGAGAGTTATAAGAGAATTAAACAGTTATGAATACGTCAACTAGTAACATATTTTTAATCCTTGGCAGTGCACACACACATCGAATCAACTGGAATCTGAACCCAGGCACAATAGATTGTAATGAACCCAAAACACTAACCACCGGAAATGTAGGTGTTCGTTCTCTCTACTACAAGGATTGTGGGTACAGTGGAGCAGGAAAGATGTACCTGCTGTAGTCGGATGGTAATCCATGTTAGAGTTTAAATTTTGTTGCTGAAATACAGTCCCATCATTGTTGACTCACAAGCCATACTTTTCTCTTGAATTGTTCCACTCTATCATGCTGTTTTTGTAAACCCTTTCTAAGTAGACAGATGTAAATGGTTCGGAGACAAGAACACTAAGTAATTTTAATGATTGTTCATAATAGTAATAGAAATAATATTCGATGTAATTCCGTTTAGTTAGTGCACATCAAAGGTTTGATAAACAATCAGAAAGCGGGATACGGTCGTTCACAAGCCAAAAAAGAACGGACAGGTAACGGCAGGTGACGTTCGCACTGTTTGAACTCATATAGTACAAGACGGTTCACGGACGGACAACCTGTATCGTTGTGTCATCGCCAATCAAACTCCATAAGTATTATAAACAAATAAATTTAGTGGTTGCTTGTGCAACGCTTGTCAACCGCACCAGTATTGTTTTATTGTGAGTGCCTGTATCTCACCGAACCTTTTGGGTTAAAAGCGTTTTGAAACCTTTTTGCCTCGCAGAACTATCATAAACCCCAAACTACGGAGGACCTATCTCCGAGTATTTTATCACAATCCCGTGTTCTGTAGTTCGCATCGCCGCTTCCGCTCACGCTTTCCGCCGTTCCATCATCGGCCGCCGCCAATCAACCCCGGATCGTCTCGAGACACGAGGATGCGAGTCCAGGGGACATCTCATAAGGCAGTATTGTCAAATCTGCTTGCGCTTGGAGAGCTTGGAGTACGTTTGACGTGTTCGTGAATAAAATATTCATTTTTTAAAATTTGTAAATCGCTTGACCTCGTATGTTACATACGCTTCGTATCATCCAAAGGTGTTTTACTCTGAACGACGCATCGATCAGATAGTTTGATAAAGATAATGACCAAATTTTAGGAATTTATCGTAAGATTTGCACGCTATATGAAAAACAGTTTTCGTATTTTGTTCAACTTGTTGTTTGGCAGATTGAAGCTTTTATGTCGAGATTGTGAAACCTTCAGCCTCCTCGGTGGGATTCTAACCCACGCATGGGTGCTTTTGTACAGCGCAAGCTCTACCAGCTAGTTATAGTAGTTATCTTGAAGCGCATTCAACCAAACCTCCCTTCTAGTAGGAACAGAGAGCAATTTGTTTGTATATTTGTCTATTTTCACTACTGTACGAAGAAAAGTTATTAAATATCTTTATATTTTCCCCCCGGAATAAATCATATTGTGTGCGCACATTTTCCGTTTTATAAAAGAACCATGAGGCAGATAGAGAACAACCATTGGGTGTCACGATTTAATCATAGCACGAGGGAAGCATAATCTAACAGTCGTGTTTCTCTCTATATGCTCGAACTCATCCAATCCGTTTCTCATTATTCAATCGGTTTCCGAGACACTAGACATAAAAACCTTTTGTGACTTCCTTTTTCAGTCACTTCCGGTCGAGTGTGTGGTCTTCTGGTTGGAGAACCCTTTTGAACTACGAAAATCACAGTTCTTATCCCCCGTGAAACCTATTTAGACTAACGGACTATATAAATCCATAGGATTCACAAAAACACGTGAAACTCCCTCCCGCCTGCTACCGAGTGAGTGTTCTCTTCTAACTTTGTTCGTCAGAATTTTTCACAGTAAACGAAAAGAGATCCACAAGATATGCACACACACACACACACACACACACACACACACACTATCCCACGATTCCCCGTCCAAAGTGTCTTTTTCTCATTCGGCCGGTTACGAAACACACACACACACACAGACACACACTTCGGGATTTATACACATATTGTTTGTACCCGAATTCGTTCTGTCAGTTGCCATTAGACTTGACGAATGTTGCTCTCTCTCCTACCCGTTGTTTACAACCAACCATGGGCGTGGTTGTGCCACACTGGCTACCCACATTGGGAGCAGAAACTCCCCGGGCTGCGTCGATGCTAATGTACAGTGTCATCCAAATGGACTGAGAAAATAAGATTGACAGTACAACGTTAGTTCGCAAAAAAGAGCACTCCGATGGTGGTGAGGATGATCCGATGGGGTAGGGTCGTGGGGGATCAGGGTCGGCGGGTGGTTAGATGGCTCCCATCAACTGAGTGACAGTTGCGAAGAGTGCCTTGGAGTTGTTCGGATGATCCTGATGACTTTGACATGCAAATGAGTTAGTTCTCCATTTTCTCCTTTGCTCTTTACCCAATACCCCGGGCCAGCAAATAAATGTACGTCAAATATTTCCGTTTGGTGTTTCGATTCTTCTGATTAATGTGTGGATAGAAAGAGATGAAAATCAGGCCACAGTGATTTGTGAAATTGCCTGATCCACAAGGAAAACTGTTTATCTTCCTAAATAAACAATTCAGTTGCTCTTATGGAATTGTTGTCATGGTTTCGTTTCCCACTCAACCCTTTATCCCTTTTAAGTGATTGGTAAACAAACAAACAAACAAAAACACAAGCAAGCGGTAGATTAACACAGTTACGTTCCATTCCATTCCGTTCTGTTCAGTTTCGCTTTGTATCCATTCAACACACCTGTCTTGATTTTCCAGATGTTTCCCGCAGTGAAGATGTGTTTATTTCGCACGCAAGATTGTTTCCCTAGTGCTTGTTCCGCTTGTTCCCTGATAGGAGGCGGGGGATGTGTTTGTGCCTAAAACTGAAAGCCAAGCTGACAGACATCATTCATATCTACTTTCGGTAACTTATATAGCCTCAGGGTTGTTTGTATTCATTGACTGTGGCTTGCTTGTCAAGAGTGACACATTGAATTCGTGCGTAATCTTATGAATCACTAAAAAAGCTTGCTTTATTTTTGGCAAAATAAATTGTCTGGAATAAGCGCGCTAGAGTTCATCTATGATATCTACAGGCTCCTGTGCTAGATTGTGAAAACACTGATTTCCCGTCAAAAATCGATACAATCAGCGAACGCTGAGAACGATTGGTTACTTCGGTTTTGTCTTGATAATTCACTTGCCGTATGCACGCGTGCAGACGTGTCCGAAAGGGTCATGAACACATTGAGCAAACCCGTATATAAGTGCTGTAATGGTTTCTGTGGTTATTTGGCTTTCTTTTACAGAAGACCATAACTTGACAGGACCTCCCCCCCTGTCCTCCCTCGTTCGTCGTTTTTCAGCACAGTTCTACTGAGAAACTCTCCGGGTAGAATGGTCAGAGCGACCCAGTTATTTATTTGTTACGGGATAGCAAGTTTCAGAATGCAACTATGAATGAGAGCAGAAAATCAGATGAAATGGGGATGACAGGGAAATAGTACCCCAATTTAGGCGAACCTTTTAGTCGAAAATTTAACAATACTACACGGACCATTGGGTCTAACAACAACCTGATTCGTTCGGTCTGTGGATATGGCGATCGGACAAACTCGTGAGAACCGGAATCATGTGCGCCATGTGCAAAGGACCAGGTGATGCCTCGTCCTAGTTGTCAAGCTTCTTACTTTGTCTGTCCTCGTATGTCCACCAGAAATTCAGACAGAAATACGTCTGCGTAATCCTATATGGGAAGAACCTATGATTGGGGCAAAATAACTGCGTTCTATCAAATGTGAATCGTTTATGAAATCGACAGCTTATCCAAGAAATGGAGAAATGTCAGACGACGGTATTTTGAATGCATTAAGCAATTTACCTCAAAAAGCGTATGGATAGCCTCCAGAACGAACAAAGTTGAAAGAATGCAGAATAATTCCTTCGACCTCCCAACCGTATTGGAGACTTTGATCTGAGTTAGTGCCTTAGGACAAATGTCAAAGGTCAAAAGCCATGCCGTGTATGGATAGGGGAAATACTACGATATATTGCTCTGGCACCGCTGCATAGAGACCAGCGCTTACCAGGGGTTGAAATACACGTAATATAGACACGTGAAAAAGTGTTTACTAGAAAGATGAAAATAATTAATGTTGATAGAATTATTCCCAGGATTTATACCTAAAATGAAATCGTGAAAGAAGAAAAAATTGTCATTTAAGGGGATTGCTGTGCCCGACTCCTTCGGTCCCATGAGCGCGATCACACGTGATCTATGGTGTTATTGATTGATCAAGGCTAACTACTACAATATGCGCGCACGCGAGTCACGCGAAGTTACTCCAAGATCAATAGACCAATCAAATTTCATCATTGTGTTGGCCGCACCGATTAATGCTTTACCTGCCTTATTGCCCGGCTTCACCGCACTCAGATTTAACGCAACGCCTGCGTTTTGCTCGTCGGTTTGGCTTATCTAATAACTGCTCGTGTGCTGACGCCTTTGCCTACCCAACAGCCAACAGATAGGTTAAGTGTGTATGCTAAAAATAAACGAATTGTCCAGTTCATTAGATGATTATTAATTACCTAACCGAAGCACCACGGGAACAATGACAGGAGCTCAATGATGGTTTGAGGAGCCTTCTCAGTCAAACAGAAAAAAGGTAGTTTATTTTGGGGCAAAACAAAGTCGGTTGTTTATGGTTGCAGGTTGAATTAGTTTCTGCGCGACCTATTGACCAGCCTATTATACTTCATTACGATAATAAAACTCTTCACTATGCATCACTTGAAAAGTCTTGGCTGTTGTTGGTCAGTGAGAGCGAGGTTAAGTAGTGGCCAGCGTGCAGCCCAGATATAACCCCGGTTGAGGACCTTTGGAGCACAATCTTTTACTCGGTGCATAAGGTTTCCATAACTTATCACACAGTAATTTAATAAGCTCAATTAAGAGAGAGAATAAGCAAATATTGACAAAGAGTCAATCATAAGTCTTTTGGGAAATATCCTATGAAGGGGGGAGGAGGATCAGACACTGACGATTTCAGACGATTGCAAGTAGTAACTAATGTTGAGCTATTGAGTACTTACTCAGACCTCTTAAAACATTGTAGCTGTCATTGCGCATAGTTTACAGTTACCTTCTGAAGTGTGTCATGCCGTATGGTACCGTCTTTTTGCTTAGTCTGACCAGATACGCTTTCTTTAGAGAATCAAGGACCCAGCGGAACTCAGCCTTTCTAGTTTTATCTGATAGTATACAGTGTTTTAGCGTTAGTGTATAGTTTTAGTTGGTTAGTGCAGCGCCCTAGACCAACTTAACGTTGGTGCATTCTTTGTCCGATGAAAGAGGTGTGCTTTACGTAGCACAGTCACCACCGCGGGATAACAACCGGGACAGGGGATTTTGGCAGAGTTCATTCGGATGTAAAACCCGCGGACCAGAGCAATTTTTGGTTGAAGAATGTACTAAAATGTCGGGACTTTTTTGCCGTGTCCCTGTGGCCTCGTGTGACAGGAGACGGAGTGAAATTTCGCGAGAGGCTTATCAATGTGTGATCTAATGTAATGTGAAGCGCTTGCGGCTGTGACAGTGAGGACGGTAAAATATCTCAAGATTACAGTTTGAACTGGGGTTGCTGAATTGTCGGTCAGATTGGTGGCAACGCCAGAGTTGAAGCAGCACAAGCTAAGGCAAAATAGCCTTGGTAACTATATAGAAGGGTTGGTTTTGTCACTATCAGAACTCTTCGTGTCATCCTTGAATAGTTTTCGAACCACCGTTTAGCTTTATTGTATCACCCTTCAGCTGAGTTTCCCACAAACAATTTGGAACCATGTTCACTTCAAAAGGAGGCCTGTCATGACACATGGCGTGTGCACATGCAGCACAGACTCAAAGCAAATGCAACTGGTATGTTGAAATAATAGTGAAGATACGTTCGGATGTTGAAGATTTGACACATTTCTACTTCACACGAGATTAACCATCCCTGACATAAGTACGCCTGCCTGAATAGCGAGTCTAGGTTGCGAAGCCCCAATGAACGAAATATACGCTTCAAACTGAAGTGTCATATTGGACTCAATACACAAAGCACTCAGCTATGAACCGATGCCTTTTTAACCTGGAAGATTGTAAAGACTGGCGTAATATGTATATATTGCTTTCTGATTCGCGATATTCACTTTTTCCCTAAAAGGCTCGTTTGTTGCGTTGCACTAGACCCGGTTGGAAAGATGCAAACTCGCATCAGGTTTGAGAACAGCCTGACGATGGAATTTGGAACAGAATCAACTGATCATGATTTCCAGCAGTAGTCGTGGATTGAATGTGCCAACCAACCAATCCCTGACGGTTGGGTCTTCGTATCTCGTCCGCGTAATCTGTTTTACTATTGTCGGATCGTTTACTACGTAACCAATACTGTGTCTTCAGAGTTTTTCTGCTTCTTCGTTGGCATGAACATTTATCTTTGTGTTCAGAGAAAGCATTGTACAATGAGAATAACATCCAATTTCGTCAAAAATACCCTGGAAATCAACAAATAAAACTGATGTGAAACTACTGTCCGCTTTGGGGGAAAAAGGCAATAAGGAATAAAGTGTGGGGACGTTCATCAAATTTTCAGAGATCCTAGGAAGCCCCCTGCCGGTTGACGAGTAGTTGTTCTACGGAAACAAACTGTTTTCCGTTGCCTGGTTTCACCATTTTCAGTTTCAACGTTCGATCTTCAATCGGAAATATGACACAACTCCATCATTTATTTAGCTAAAATGCATAAATATTCTCTGCTTGGAGAAAGCTGGCCTCGTAACGAAATTGATGATGATTATAGTGCATGCGAATGGTTTCGTTAGCTACCGTGTCGATTGTTTAGTTCTTTATTCCGGACAAGTTCTATCATGGTTGTTAAAATATCAATTGACCCAAAGTGAGTTTTTTTCTTCTACATTCCACTGCATTGCAGGCCCATAACATCGATTCCTCTCTCGATCATTCATTCTTATGGCGTGTTTGTATCACCCCTTGCTCATCTGATGTTCTTAATGACTTTTACGACACTCTTTCCACTGCATTGGTTGAATAATAAGATAATTATATTTTAACTATTTGTGGCAATGTGAACAATTATGATACTTTTTCAGGTATTATAACAGGTTCGCAAAACATTGTCACATCGTCCACATCAAATTTCCTCATCTACTTTTAGTAGAGTTCTGCTTTCCGTCACAGACGTCTAGTCACTCAATGGTAAAATTCTCCTCTATCATTTTAAGTAAAACCAACCATCGTCTCTTTACTCGAAGTCATGATCACTGGATTCAAATCAGGCTATGACCTTCAGTGAACCACATGACGCTAAGACTGATGATTGATGTATTTTCAGACTCCATTCCTTCTGTTTTCTGTGACCACTTAATAAGTTAGTCTAAATCAAAGTTTCAATAACACCGGGAATTCACTCTCTGTCACGCCAAATTAAACTGACATGAACATCACCAACCCAGTTGCCAGTAATGTTGCTGCAGAAATCTGTCAAGAATTGATCCGGCTGCACCCTTCCAAGCCCTGGTGGGGTTTTACCTGTCGTTCTGTCGTTCGTTTTCAACCATTTTGTTTCGCAGCAATGTAGTCCTGACCGCTGCAGAGTTGCCCCAATCAAGTCAGTACGGAAGTAGGGCTCCTGAAAGTTTGATCCCATTGCCTTCACCTCAATTGTTTTGAAGGTGTTTGAGAGCCTCCCGACTGAAACTCTATTCACACAGTTCAATGTTGGTGACCCGCACCAGTTTGCAGACCCCTATTTCCGCGGTACCCTGGATGCCTTGCTTATCTCTCTCAAATGATTTAATCCACTCTTAATAATCAGAGCAAGAACACCCGCATGTGTTCTCTGGACTACAATGATTCCTTCAATACGATAGATCGGCAAATATTCCTCGATACCCAATCAATTATTTCTTCAACCGTCCCCAGTTCACACGCAATCAAGGCTGTACAACGCCACTGTTACCCTCCTCACAAGGCATACTGCAAAGCGCTATTTTATCCACTTTACATTTCTTCTGTATCTGAGTAATTCTTCGCTTCTTAATAGGCGTGCGGACAATATATTACTTGAAATACCCTATCCCAACAGATATTCTCAAACTGCTCTACAAGATGACACAACGGAAATTGTAAAGTGGTCTATAGTTGACTGAATTTCCAAATGAACCCCTCCCCCACAAAATATTATGATGTAATTTTCTCCCTTTTGAAAGATGGAAAGTAAGTACAATGATCTGTCAAATGCCAGTCCTTTCTATTCATCTTAAATAAGTATAAATAATAATAATAATGATAATAAATATAAATGGATAGACAGCCGTATGTCAGATACATTGGCGTCATTTTCAATTGTTGCCTCACCTGGTCTGACCAAGTCATTAACGTGTTTACGAAGGTGGGAAAGCTTACTTTTCATGTTTTGCGTCTTTTTATCACTTTCTCTCTCCATTTATCTCATAAGATGTTCGATTTACGTTTTGCCCATTGGCTTAATGGGTTCCCTGTTATCCACCCTCCCCTGTCTGCTCATCACGGACCATAAAGTCGTTCCCCGATTCCTCAAGTTTCTATCGGTAAGTATCCCTTTACACCGGGAACATCTGGTAGAGCATGTGATAGAACACCACTTTTTATCCCATATTTTACCCGATTGCTACGATCTACTGTATAATGACCTACATCAGAGTCTGTCTTATTTATGCATCCGTTTTGAATACGAAAGTAGAAAAACACAATAGGGCTCACAATGGTTCTGTTTTTTCGTACCTCGCCAGATTTCTCACAAACCATGAACTAGTTGTTGGAAATCTGCGTACGATGCTCATCTGAACTGAGTATCAATACCAGGATATGCCATTGATTTTTGTTAGATTTTGTTGTTCATGCATTTGTAAATTATGGCTTAATATTACCCATTATTTGACACATTGCGGTTATGTGGTTGCTGAATATTCACCCCTCGGGGCATATAAAGCGATTCCGCGACTGACTTGACTTGACTTGAATCACTGTGATGTGAATGTTTCAAAGTGATTACAGGGAAGTCCTACTAAGGAATGGTTGTTTTAAAATATAATCTAAACCTTTTGCAATTCAAGTTGTCTGACCATCATTTCGATTTTTCAGACCATCGTCTCAAGTTTCCTGAGGATCATTTCAAGCTGTCTTGTTGACCTCATCGGACGCGCCAGGCTTTTCAAACCTCCGAAGGATATCTGGATGAGCACCATGCAGTAGGGACCTCCTGTGACGATTGTGCGACGTGCCTCTTTCACATCCATCCCAGTGCCCGTCTGTGTTGTGTGTGTGCGTGTGTGCGTT
Organism: Echinostoma caproni; assembly: GCA_900618425.1. NCBI lineage: Eukaryota > Metazoa > Platyhelminthes > Trematoda > Plagiorchiida > Echinostomatidae > Echinostoma > Echinostoma caproni. Next base: position 60,826 of record UZAN01041151.1, read on the forward strand.
CGTCCTACTCTGCTGAAAAGTCAGAACGGGTCATGCTCCGCTGATACCAACGCATCATCACGCACGATCAACACTTGAAACATAGCTTATGTCCGTCGTTTGATGCTCCAATAGAATCCTTAAGTTACACCTCAAGCGGCTGCAGTAAGACATACATCGATCATGCTCGATAGATCATCATTGTTGGCCAGATTCGCATCCAGCGCGACTATTGCGGATTATCTATCCCACCCCTATGTTAGCGCCACAGAAGCAACAACAAAAATTCTACCCTTCAAATTACGGAACAATCAGAATGACTAGTTTGATCATTTATCCGAAACGGAACGGAATACTATCTCTATCGAATTAACTGCAATTGAAATAACGTAATCGAAATACAGCATATATTTTGATACACGGAGAATTTTATAAGAAATTCTACATTCAAAATCTGAAATATTTTTCAAAAATGCACTTTTTTGAGTATGGGCTCTGAATTCAAAATTGTTTAGGTGAGAATTTTCTGCAACAATTAGCGTCGAGGACATTTTCAATTTCTCCTTAAAACTACATGCTACGTGATGAGAAAATTTATCGGATTGTGGTTTAATTTAGGAAGGGAACAAAAATCATATTTCAACTGAAACGGAGTAAAGTACTTGTCACCCATGGTCACTTGAGGAGCGTACTAAGTGCACAAAAAGCGAAACCTCTACCTATGAGGCGGAGATTGGCAGATTCTTGAAAAGAAGTAGTTCTCACTGTAAGCAAACAGAATGGAACTTCACGACCAACTCATCTCCTAATAACTGAGTCCAATATGCCTAGGACAAAGTATGAACAACCGATATCTCACGATAGTTAACCTAAGTATATGCAGCATACAGTTTGCCAATTTTTCACCTCAGGTTCATCCTAAGTCATTAAATTTTGGCGCCAACATTGCAATACTAAAACATTTGATTTAGTGAAATTTTGAGTGAAAATGTATTTCAGGTTTGAACAGTCAAAACGACAGGAGGGAATTAGGCGAAAACCATCGGGCTTTGTCATAACCATAGACTTCACAAGTCGGAATGGGAAGTGACGATGGTGGGAAATAGTGAACAAGTGATTGACACCTATTGAAGTAGACAAGTTTTATTCCCAAAGGTGTTATCATGAATGCAATACGGGCGTGAGAAAATCACCTAACCAATAATTTTTCAATTCTCGAACCATTATTGAGAGATTATCGACAGTATTTAAATCTAAACAACTGTTACCTTCTTTTGTTTGAGTGCTGTGATCCGGTTTGTCTCAGTCTCAACCGGTGCGCGTGATTCTCCTTCGATTCGACTGGATAGTTGTTGTGCCGTTCGACCCGCGTGAGATGCGCCAGCGAATGCATTGAGGTCAGTCAGCGGATCGACCGCCTATACTTGTTTCAATTTAACAGCGTTGAAGATGCCATGAATTCCACTCTCCAGAATTAGAGTAAAATAGTGTTGTTATTGGTTCAACACCACGCAGCTTGCACGGTTAGTATCTACGCGGATTAAAAAAGAATAACCCAAGCTATTTGAGAGACTGGGACGGACCGGATCAATAAACAGCGCAATAAGTAGAGCGCTCTTAGTCGACACAGGACCTCAGATAAATCCAGACATCGCTTACAAACATTGTTTTTCGTATGCCCCTTAACAAATACACGAGTTCCAAACATTGAGCCTCCTTCACAGTTCATCAATTCAGAAAGAAGACAAACATCGCCAGATGTTAGCATTTCGTTTCATTTCCTCAATTCCTGACTTAAGACAGACGTATATATAGCTGTGGTGATCCTAGTCTACTGGATGATGCAGATCTCGGGGCGAAGCGTTACAGTTTTTGCACAATTTTGATGAGTCAAACTTCCAGATGACGCCAACAAAACACTTACACATCTCAGTTTCTGGACAAGGAACTACAGGCCAATCGTGCCGCCCAATCGGAAGTCGGGCGGTCCAGATTGAAGCTATGTGACGTCAAGAATACGAGCATGTGATTGGTGAGTACTTGGATAACCAATAAATTTCCTTTTTACATGTTATTCATTCCCCTTCATTTTTTCCAATAAATGAACTTATACTTCTGTGACCTTTTCTTTGCCTCTCGGTTACATGGGATACCAACGTGCAAGTGTCAGTCCGATTTAAACTTTCCGTGGCGTTACTTAATTCGTGATTCCTAAATCGTGATTTCTGCTTATTTTAATCCTTACAACAGTACACGTATTTAGAGTATCAAGCTTGGATTAGCCCATTCGATTGTTCAGAGGCACCAGGCGCTCTCG
>UZAN01041152.1:2644-63106 GCA_900618425.1 Echinostoma caproni
GAGGTCCTGGGTTTGATTTCCACTTGGGTTGATGGATTCTCACTGCTGATGAAACCCAACCGAATGGAAATAGCTGATAATGCCTTCTACCTTTTCAGTTTACGTTTCGTTTGATCTATACAACAAGCCCTTTGCGTGTTAAAACAAGTAAGTCCCTATGAGTTATCTCCAAATATATTCTCATAGTTTCTTGGATAACTCTTGGAAGTCGATTAACATACAAACACACACACACAAGACTCACATGTTGGCCTCAGATTATTAATATTCTGCAAAAGAGAATGTATTGAACACTTTGCTTGCTTTGACATTACGAGAGCACGTTGGTAATAATTTTCTAAATTATCCAAATGTGAGGTGAAGAACAATAACTTGCAGTTTTATTTACGAACGGACGATATCGGAAATAATGCTCATCTCACTCACCATGGAAACATCCATAAGAACTTACCTTAAGAAGAACACGAGGTTATTTGTAACTAAGCAAATCAAGTTGTTCAGTGAAATGCAAAGATATGAGGTACATGGTACAACTAACGATTTTTATCAGAAGAATGAAACAGTTGATTTCCTTTGTGGTTTGAAATTTACTTGTGTCGCTTTTGAACAAATGAAAGCAGACAGCGTGATTCTATTTGCATGTATAACTGTCACATTATTGAATCAATCTTGGGTTCCTATATTTCAGGAAAAGAATTCCTCCTGCTGATAGCTAATGAGAAACCGAAAACGATAAATGTATTTCAGCTTCATCAGACAATATGAGCTGCAAACACATTTTGCTGGGAGAACTCAACCATATGGCAACTGATACGGGCAGATGTTGCTTATGTGGATGGAATGCAAACATTCTCTAGAAAACCTGGTTACTGATGATGTAATCTGAAAAATTAAGAGTTATCATTAAAGAAGACATAACTCAAACAACTTGCTTCTCAACCGAAACATATTTGCTTGATTCTGTTGTAACAATATAGTCCCTGTTTGTAGTTTCATTCAACTTGTGTGGAAATTCTCATTACGGAAAGCTAGTATTGCAGCGCATTCACATTCGTTTAACATCGAGAGCCAGTTTTCTTCGCGATTCACGTCTGAACAAACTAGCACACACGTACACACTCAAACACACACTTGCTAACGTAGAAAATTCATTTCTGTTTCCCAAATATTATTCGCCAAAATCGAATAGGGCTGTGGTTTGAAATTTGCAAGCATTTTATAAGCTCAAAATGATTTCATGAATAGTAAGCATATACAAAACCAGGTACATCATTAAGTAGATTGACGGTGGTAAGAAATATAATGAAAATTTTCATTTAGTACTTTACAAAACATATGATTCTTGAATTACCGATTTATAACCAAATATTTGGTGAACCGAAATAACTTCCTATGGCAGTTCAAAAATGCTTAACCTGACCAAGGAGATGTATGTTATCTTCTCAAACTTGACCCATTGAATCAGGCCATTTTCACATAATCCACTTCTATTCTATCCATTTCTTAAGCTGACCAACAAAAGACCTCACGTAACCGCGACCGCATGCTATTTTCTCCAAACAGAATTTTCTTGAATGAGTTACGACCAGTTTAGACACATGCATGCGATTCAAACAACTGTAAATGGGAATTTCATGACCACGCAGGTTCAACTACTAGACAGTCAGTTTGCCTTACCTATTCGCTCATTTAGCCCAACTCCAAGCATACCGAGCGAAACAGAAATCCCATTTGCGATTCTAAAGAAGGCATATGTGTGCAACTCAGTAGTTCACCTAACATGACCTCGGATATTTTGGTCAGCATAGTGTCAATCATGAACAAGAACATTCCAAATACCTAATTGGACTGGTTTGTCGTTTGGTCGCATGTCATGTAGCCAAGAACGCGCAGCTCAGCTGTTCCATCGAACGATGGATGACAGCTGTTAATGAAACTGAAAAGTACAAACCACACCAATTTCATTCGATTAAATTCAGTGTACGACCAGTCATGTTTCAAACGTGTGTACTGTCCACAAAAGTGAATGTATCTCGTGCAGAGAGAATCAGCGCAGAAAAATGTGCGTACAGCTAATCAAGTTCCGCTTAGAAATTGAGTTCTCAACGTTTATTATTAGGACAGAATCTTTGATCGTAGACATGACATACTTTTAAAAGGTATTTATCAAGACCGTGCAGCATCTTAATTTTCATTACGTTTGTTTCTCTCAATGCTTCGTTTTTCCAGCCTCATTCACGGGAATGAACATGACATTGCCCCACATAAGAGGCAACATATATGATATAATACCCACTCATGCCTTTGTTTCTCTTAGTTAAATGCCATTAGAATTTACGATTTAGCGATTTTGTTGATGGTTGCTTGTGCATCAGTTGTCAAATAACAAAGTCAAAGTAGAAAATGAAACTGGAATTTATTTATCAAAATGACTCACAGACTTAATACAGCTATTGTACTTTCATTTTGTTCATGTTCCATTTGCCCTTCTTCATTTTTGAGCACAAGAGGCAATCGTTTTAGCATGGAGTCCATCAAATTGACTGCCAATCAGAGTTAGCAAGTTTCCTCTAATACACCACACACCTTTACCATTGATGACGAGTGTCGAGGTAGCTAACTTGTCCGTGTTTCTAAAACGGGGAAAAGTTGTCGATTAAATTAAAATCCCAGCTGCTAAGCAGTAATTAAACGAATTTGACATTGAACTTGACCCACCAAATAACCCAAAATAAAATCATTGTAATATTAGAATCAAACATAATCCGGCCTTTTGGTTGTGGTGATATGTTTACACGCTGGGTCGAAAGTTCATTCGGGGTGGGGAGAGGGGACGGCTGAACCCCTGTGTATGTTAGGGTGAGATCGATTGTGACTAGATTGGGAGTTATAGAGGGGATTTTGGTAAGTGACGAGTTTAGATCAGTCGCTTTTGTACGCAAAGTTCCGACGCAAAAGATCGAAGTTCTACCTAATCAGCTGTGGTCAGTGTGTGTAAGCGCACTCCCTCGGAGGGGTTGATAAGCGTATGATAGATTACTTTGAGCGCAGATTCTGGTTCAATTTGATGATCAAGAAGTATGCTTCCTCATCTCCCTGTGCCTTCTTATCTTAACCAGTATAGAGAGTGTTCCTCTATCCGTTAGGATATTTGCCTCGCTACACTGTCGATGCACGTTGCATTACGAGCGCACCGGAATGAGTAAATCATCATTGAATTGGCCGGTGTAGACTGTCTATATGTGTGGCTGCTTCGGATGATGAGCAAGCCTGTGAAAACACAAGATAATCCAATCGCGTTTTAAGCTGGCACCACTGGAAGCGTCAGACGTTTCTTCAAGAGGTCAGATATCGAATCTCCTTGAAAAGGTAGCTGGATGAATGGTTTCTTACTCTGGACCATGTGGATTTGTTCGGATAGTGGCCTTCCCTGAACATTTCTCTCATGGAACCGTTCAGGATAAACATTGTCTTTGAGGAAGTTCTTCCTTTTCGTTAATTCTTCATCTAACACGCCATTTGAGTGGATCTTGCGCGCTCGCAATTGAAAACTCTGAATCACATTTTTTCAGTCTGATTTGGAAGAAACTGTAAAGTTTGGTGTGTTGCACCATCCAGGTTTTTTTTCTGTGTATTCGACGCTATAACGAACCGGCCTCTCTTCAGAGAATTGTCACGTCTCAATGGGTCAATTCTACGTTTTCTTTTGTTTTCAACATGAACTGAATCGATTCGTGAGCTTCATTCCATATTTGAAGTATTCTCGTCAAGTGCATACTTTTCTATGTAAGTCTGAATATGTTATTAATGTAGCGACAGTGCAGATTCATTTGCTCAATTTTTTGTTTTAACGTCATATTTTCTAATTTAACTATAAATACATCTTTTAAAGTAAACTTAATAGTGGCCTTATTTTCACTCCGTTTCTTTGACGGTTAACTTTTCCAATAAATATGAACTGGATATTGACTGCGCAACTCTTTCAGGTACTTCATAACTAATCCTATCGGTATTTTTTCACTATTGCTTTAACAACAGCGGAAATCGATCATTTCCAAGAGTGGTACATTCCTGACGTTCTTTACAAATAAAACATTTGATAAATCTTCAGGTTCTGTTCATTAATTTTGTTCGCATATTCAAAGCTGCCTCGTAAGCCGTACTTGGCAAGCATTTTGAGCATTGTTTGGAGAATTTTTGCGAGCTACGCGGCCGTCCGGCCTTATTGGTCTTATTTGTATGCCAATCTTGTGAATCTTGGGTAACCCGTCAAGGAGAGCAATGTTTAACCCGGACGGCTTGATTGTATTAAACGCTGACTGGTCCATATGGTTGCGGTCCTTGAGGATTTGAAACTGTTGACACTTTTTTCTTTATATGTACCGTTTTCCTTTTCGTTTTAATTTTTTCCTCAAAGGACAGCGGTCCGGAAATCTTTTGGATGTGATCGCATCTATTCATTATAACAACTCCTGATTCTTTATCTAGTCTGATTTACGCTTCTAGAGGTAATGAGGTCCTCCAGATGCTTCCGTGTCCATGGCCCTTCGGGTAATGCTTGTGTGCCAATTGTATTGAGAATAAACGTCAACTCATGTGGTTTTGAAACTCTAGTTCATCTGTAGAGTTAGGTACTGAGTTGTGGCTTTGCGGGAAGACGTTTTCGAACTGATTTTCACCCTCAAACTAGCTTATTTTCTAAAACGGACAACAGAGCTCGCCGAGAATGAGTTTACTTTTCACATCAGAGAGGTTATGCACGAAGCGTTCCGGTTAGGTTGAAAAAGTTAACTGTGAGCTGATTAATGGTTAATCTATGTTGTACTTATGCTAGCTTCTTGTCGTATCTGATATTGACCACCGATTGAACGTGATCGGTAAATTCGTCACGTTTAGAAAAGGAAAATCGTCCAACTATAGCTGAATTCAGAATATATATCTCTCAGATTCTGACATATTCCATTACATAAAGCCTCGCAAAATCAATGCCTGTCTAAGAAAGGTTTTGGAAATCCTATCAATCCGATTTGAGCGTACAATTTCCAGTAGTGTTTAAGGGACATTCTGTTACACACCGATAGTAATTAATTAAATCTCAGTGTTTCCTCCGATAAGGTTTGTAGAGAAACGAAGAAATTTATTCCCTGACAGGGAAAAGATCCTTTTTCCCTATATGGATGACTATTTCCTGCTTTTTTATTTATGTTTCTAGTTATTTTTATCAAATTTAAATTTTTAGAATCTTGGGTCAAAAAAGACTCACCACTGGCCATATCCGATCCTCATTAGTCCATCTCTCCATGACTCACAACTTTTGAGCTATTTTCCAAGGTCACTTATGGCCAGTCCCCAAACAGACGGGGTGTCCGCTATCTTCGCCTTTACGGTAGAGCCAAATATACAACCTCGCCTGAAGGCCTGTCCTCCGTGTTCTTCCTGTTCGGGTTCGGGGATCGTACTACTTTTGCGAGGTGTTCTTTTCGATTCTATCGGGTTTCGCGTTGAGTACCACAGTCGGGAGTAGTTGTGTAACGTTCCTTCAGTCGCTGGATCGTATAGTTTTGTTTGTAGTCGTTGCCGCCGCACGTATTGTTTTGGTTTGTCTTATCACACTAGTCCGGTAGTATCACCCATCCCAACGTTACAATATCCCATTTTCTAACTACGCCGAGCTTCTCGTTTGGTGTATAATTCCACAATAAACCCGTTGTAACCTTAGAACACAAGTCCATTGGCGAACAATTGTTTTCAAATGATGCATAATCCTGCCTACACAGATCGTACAAAGGTTTGTTGCTTATTGAGGCACATTATCCAACACACGAAGGGGTTTAACATAAATCTGTTCCAAATTCACACAATGATTACATAACCTGTCACTCTCACAAGAGCTTGACTATAAATTGTCACGCTCATAATATCTTACCCTGGTTAGAAAATTTCGAGGTAATAGTAAAATTATTGAACAAAAATTGCGCTTCCATCAAAGCCAATATCCTCCGAAACCTAGCCATCTTTTAATTTTTACTTCCTTTTATTGAATACACAATGATACAATTTTCAGGAAGGGAGAAGCGGCCAATCAAAGGCAGGCCATGGGGAAAGTCAGGCGGTGATGGTGAAGTTCAAACACACGTCCCCCGAGGTGGTAATTTGGTGACATTACCACCAGACCATCCCGCCCTGTCACGTTCACGATTGATGATAGTGTCTTTAGGCTGCTTTTATTGTTGGAACGAAACTGAAGTACACATTTCAAAAAGAACACTAAAGGGCAAACATATCTATTCTAAGTAACCATCAAATAAGTCACTACATCAAAATAAGTATCTGTATGTAAGCATGAAATTGTTTTGAGAGAGATGAACTTCACTTAAGATATTGAGGGGGAGAGTAAAGTCCTTCTTGACGCGGAATTCCGTGGTAAACATTATCATACAGTCATTTGTTCGTTCATCCGGATTACTCGAAATGGGGTTGGGTGGGCCCTTCGAGATTCATAGCCCTTGTCAATTGCTTTGGGATGGATAGACGGTGTCTTTGCAAACCAATTCTAGCCAATTGCACTGTACCAGCATGCGATAGCAACCATCCGCTGATAATCAACCGTTAACTGAAAAAGGACTGCCTCGGTCATGTTATTGATGTCCAAGCAGGGTAAACAACCGTGAACAGGACTGAGTCATTCCGCCCCTAGGGAAAAACCAGTGGTTGACTAATGGAACTTTTAAATTAAAATGCTTGTAGAAAACAGGAATTCCATATCAGACAAATGATCGAAATCCAATCATTCAAACGCACTAATGGAATATGTAATAACAAAAATGTTAAGAGATTTAAATCAAAGGGAAATCATAGCTGTAACTAATTTTGAGCGTATTCAGCCACAAGGGACGACAACTTCGTTGTGCTGTGAATTGACAAATGGATGCAAAAAGGTGGATCGTCTTGCAACCAATGCTGGAAGTCCGTAAATCACCACGAGCGGAACGTTTGGCTAAGTTAGTGAACCCTTTTCGAATTTGAATAGAAAACACTGCGTACGAGAAAACTTCCCTTTTGTGAACAGCATTTACGATGTAAACGTAACCGGTTGTGCAAACACAGTTGCCTCGATTTATTTTGCTTAGAGATCATTTGAGTGTTTATCGTGGGGTCAATTACAGGTAAACTAATGTTCGATATCAATATGCTCCCCAATGCAAATCGACAACAATTGGCAAACCCTTCGAAAAGGTTACTCAGTTTATTCTATTTTATTTCCTAATTCTGTGCTGTATAGTAGAAAGAGTGAATAGTGAATTCATGACTCATCCGTTGTGGAAACTGAAACTGAAATCTGAGGACTTGTAGCAGTGAGCTACTCACGGTCTCACTAGGACAAGTGCCGTATGAAGCCAAAAGACAGGGAGGCAGTCTACCAGCATATATGACAAAACGCACCGCCTGGGTTCAGTGGGAATGGGAGTGGTTCATCAATGATGTACACTATATTCAATCCCAAAACGGCTAGAAAAAGAGAATAATCACCTTAAATTTGATGCAGGGTTTGTTAATGAACTTAATGAGCAGAATCCACCACGAGAGCCTTCAAACCACTGGTTAAAGGGATCGCTCCCGATCGTTCCACATAATCAATGCTGTACAATAGTATGATCATGAATGCTACAAAACACGCAAATACCAGTAATTTATTGTCCACGAAGTTTCGCAATACTGGTACTCTAATCTATTATGACTTCTATATGACTAAAATAATCCAAAAGATATTCATTATCATGAATAACCCAATGTATTTATTAACGTATGTTGTGCTGTAACGGAAATCACGCAGCCGTGTGAAAACTTGAGTCACTCATCGGCATCATTACTAAAATTATATTTTATTATATCCAGAACCCCCTTCCTCACACTAGAAACAGATGAAACTCTTTCGAAGTACAAACGTACATGGAATCCCTGGGCAACTGGTTACAAGCCAGAGTAGATTGGAAGATCATATATGCGCGTATACTAAGAAGTCACTATCATCCTGCGCCGGGCAAATATTTGATAAATGTCTTAGGGCGTTGATGGATGACTTATAATCGAATACCTAGAATAAGAGCAGATAAGAGTCTGCTGTATTTTATTTCTATTTTATCACAGTATGTCGTCCACAGGATTATAGATATGTGTAATCGGAAAATACACCAGATCCACCTTTTCTCGGGTCAGTCATAAAAATTATTTGACAATACATCATATGTAAGAACTAATGGAGAATCATTACCATTCATATATTTACTGCTAAGTGTTTGTTTTAAGCATGCACTTAATTATTTCTTCGTTTATTGAAGTTTAAGTCTTTGAACAAACTATTTTGTTACTCAATCAACTGCATTCTTCCAGATTGTGCTGTTCATCGATGTGCAGTAGTTTATATCACTTTTTTAAGCATGCCGTGCGTGACCGAGTTGTCTACTTGCACCCCGATGAATCGATCTTTTACCGCTTATCGGAAGTATAATGTTTTCCAATACTAGTTACGTTTGTATCTTAAAGATTCCCGTTACCTGCAGTACTGCTTTTTTGATCACAATTATACAAAAATCATGTTAGATGTTGTTTTCTGGGGTTGTTTCCGCATCAGTGGTAGAGATTGTGTTGTTCAGTAGTCCACCATGATCACATTCTTAAATTCCAGTGTTAACTTGCGTGCACGAGCTCATTACATCCGAGATTCTTTACTCATTCCACAATGCCACGTTCTTCTTTGATTTACGATCATGACACGGAAAATTATCCCCGTATTTCCCACCCGCTGAGTGGCGACTGTTAAAGTAGCAAAAATCGATTGATTCATCTTCGGCTGCATACCTACCGTAGACTGTCAGTCAAATGAAATGCTATAGCTATAAAGCGCCTTGTCACCCACACCTTGTTCTCAATGAGAGATGCGAATGGGTGTTCTGTGAGAACACAATGGAAGGGATAGATCAGCACGCCATTCAACCACAAATGCTTTTTTGACATATACATCACATGATTACCTTTGCCTATCCAACATCGCGTGTATCTACAGATTAAAACTGTAAGTGGTACACACTTGTCTCTAAACGATTGACAAAAGATTACTACGATGAACCATTGATAAAAATACATCTCACAAATCTCAGCTATATCACAATGTCAGACGCTAGCCTTGTTGATATTTCGCATTCATTTAGGAATGCTCTAAACATATTCTCATGGAAACAGAATAGAATTGAAGATGTCTACTATTTTAATGAATGGCAAATTCTCTGACGCAGGGTCCGGATGCTTTTTATTAAACATTTTCCGTGGAAGCATCGAGCCGTTTGGAAAGTTGCCCTTCCGAAACAAACCATCTCCCGCTTGTGTGTTCCCATCATTCTCAGTTCTAACGTCCGATCTCTTATCGGAAATATGCCCAATCTCACCAGCCTAATCAAGCAACGTAAATATGCCCAACTAGATGTGATCATGCTACAAGGAAGTTGGCGCCACAACGAAATTGAGGATGAAATAATACACCTGGATGGATTCGCTAGCTATCGTGTTGATCGTCCTGTTCCTTATTCCCGACGGGGTGGTGGGGTCATCACGTTTGTCAAAAATCAGTGGTGTCATTTGACCGAAAATGTATTTTCTTATTCCACAGGTTATATAAACGTATCAGCGATTCAATGTAAACCCAAACATTTCAGCTTTCCTCGGTCACTTATTCTTGTAAATGTGCATATAACCCCTTCTGCTCATCTCATGTTCTTAATAATTTTTAAGATTCTCTTTGAACTACACTGATTGAATATATAGCTATTTCAATCTGTATCATTTATGGTAACTTCAATGATTCCGATACTCTTTTTCAATCACCTTAGATCTTCAAAATATTGTTACCTTTCCCACTAGGCTTGATGCACATCTGGATTTGGGTTTTATCAATTTTTCCAATTTACTTTCTAAAGAAGGCCGCCCCCTCCACTGGGAATGTCTGATCATTCCATGTTGAAGTTCGCCCCTACAGTCTTTAGCAGAAACAATCTTTGTTTCTTTACTCGAAGCTGTGATCACAAACTTCAAGTAAGACAACATTCTCCAGGAGACCTCAGGATGTTAAGGGAAATGATCAGACACTACAACCTTTGTTATCTGATCCCAACCCTTCCGTTTTCTGTGATCAATTAACAAGCTACTTGAACTTTCGTTGCGATGTTTATTGTGCCTCAGCGACAATTTATAGCCATTCCGATCGATTCTCTTCCCCGCCCTTCAAACAAGGCCGTCATAGAAAGGAACGTGTCTTCAAAATGCACGAGGTACGCTCCCCTTCTTAATCCATCCGGGCTGAACTTCGAAGGCGAAACTCTTTATACATCGGTGCCCGGTCTGACAACAAAGGTTGTCCTGAGACCTGGTAAGCCCTCTTGCGAATTTCTGGCATCAAATCCTCACACCGCTCACCTGCTGCGGTGGACATAGATGGTCTGAATCAGAGTTCCATCAACGGTGGAACTGCTCTCACTGCTCTACCTAATGGACATGAAATAAAAATCACTGATCCCGTTTCCAGCTTTGCACCTGTCAATATGTATCCAGAGTTGGCTCAAATAAATCCTCACAAGTACTGCGGCCCTGACGGAGTCCCACCCGCTGTCCTGAAAGAATGTGCTGCCTTCCTTTCCCCTGTACGGAGTGAACTTTTCAATAGTTGTATTTCGCAGCATTCTATACCCGACTGCCGGAGAATGGCCTCTATCACTCCTGTACCGAAGAAAGGATCCTCAAAATTCCGTCCCATTGCCTGCATCTCAGTTGTCTTGAATGTGTTCGAGAGGCTCCTCATTAAGATTCTGTCCACACAATTCAAGGTTGGTTACCCGAACCGGTTTGCCCACACCCATTCTCGAGGTATCCTGGATGCCCTTGCTTATCTGTTCCACTTTGTTTTATCCAACCTGGATAAGAAAAGCAAGGCTGTACGCATATTTTCTCTTGATTACATTGATGCTTTCAACACAATTGATCGAAAAACTTTGTCAAATACCCTCTCTTCGAATGGAATTCAACCTTCTTGGACAACTATTCCTGCAACCGTCAGCAGTTCACACGCTGCAAAGGTCATACATATCCACTGCTGCCCTCCTCACAAGACGTACTGCAAGGCGCTATTTTATCTCCTTTTCTATTTTCTGCTTACATTTCCTCTATGCGTGTGAGCGATTCTTCTCTTCTCGTCAAGTATGCAGACGATAAAAAATTCGGACTGCCCTACCGGAACTCATCATTACAAACCATTCTACAAGAAGACGTTTCTGAAATAATTGAGTGGTCACAACAAAGAAACCTCCGCACGAACCCCCGAAAATGTGATGACGAATTTTTTTCATTTTTGAAAGGGCAAAAAGTATGATGAACGCCAGCCCGCCTTCATTTATTCTCAGTGACCAGATGGAATGACAACCGTCTGTCAGATACTTTGATGTTATTTTCAACCGTAACCTCACCTGGTCTGACCACTTTAATGACGTTTTTCTGAAGGTCAGGAGGCTTATGTTTTATGTTTTACGTCTTAAATCACTTTCCATCCCAAATCATCTCATAAGGCATTCTGTTTTTGCGTGCGGTTTGCCTCACTGGCTTTATGGGTCCCCTGTTATCTTTCCTGGTCTTTTTAACAAGGACCTCAAACTCATTTCGCGATCCCTCAAATTTCTGTCAGTTTATGGTCTCATACCACGGGAACATCTAGTAGAGTATGTGGTGACACATAACATCAACTCCTGCAAAAACATTCTCCAACAATATTTTGTCTGATATTTCCCATCCTCTTTCTTCCGTCCTTAGTCAGCGCCTTTCTTACTCATCCACCCGTTTCACTCACAAACTCATAAAGACTCTCACTGAAGCTTACAGGCGGTTCATTGTCCCACCAGATTTCTAACAAAGCATGAACTCATTGCAGGAAATCTGCGAAAAACCCTAAACTAATTCAATCATAAACACCCCGGTATGCGATTGGTTCTTTATGTTGCTATCCTTTATCACGTCCTTTAGTTGCTGTATTATATTGTTTTTCTTTTCACTTTTTGTTGATACACTATGGTTATGTGGCTGCTGAATATCCACCTCTCGAGGTGTATAAAGCCATTCCTTGACTTGGCTTGACTTGACGGAACCGCATTTATACCAAATCCACTTAATTGTTTTCGGCTGGGTCTGCTTTGTATCATGGTCTTTTCTCCATCGATGGACACCGGAACTGTTTTTCTCAACGGGTTATTGCTACTCGGTACAAATAGTTCCGAAGTCACTTCCCATATATCATTTTCTATGGACGATTTTGCAGTCATCGCTCAATAAGGAAACAAATCTCGCATGTCGAGGTTCGAAGTACAAAGATTCTTCAGCCAAATTTTACTAGTTGCAATTTGTATCATATACCTAAACAAACAAATATCACGAGACTCACAAGGGGAAGATGCCAATGTAAATGTCTAGAGTAAAATGAAGCTCTTTACATGTGATCCACTTCACAACTGCAAGCGGTATTTTGTGCTTCAAATTGACGTAAACCATATTTGAACAGTGCAAAATGATTGCATTTCGGCCTCGGAAAAAGAGACGTCACCCAACCTAAGTTGCATAAATGAATCCAGTATTGCACAGGAGTGGATATTTTTAACAATTGTGAAATTTAGAGACATAGCCATTATGAGTATCGTATGTGCATACGTTGTATCTTGATCATCTGTAGAACAAACGTGGATTGTCCACACACTTAGACCCACTCGCACACCAAAACTGTGCCCGTACACAATTTGCGATTGTGAAGTTTCAAGAGTCTTTCTCAATTGCAGCCAGTGCACTGAATTCGCACAATAGGTGAAGAATCACAGTTAAAATCTGTGTATTCTACTGACATTTTTATGCTGGAATCATCCAGTTTAGAAACCGATACCGAGATTGTTTTGCTTCACAATGCTCTCGCCATATGTCTGCTAAAACGGTTTAATCTGTTGCGGGAAGATATTTATCATGCTATTTTACTCTTATCATATGTTATCTAGTTAGGAAAGCGTCACAGAATAAATTCAAATAGATATCGTTACAGAAGCCTGAGATCAAAATAGATCGTTTACATGAAAAGTTTAAATAAATTCAGTGAACCTTCCTGGATTTTATACTGTTGACTTTCCTAGTTAAAGTATTTGGGCAGTATATTTCAAATGAAACAAAGAGTGGTGACCAAGCTCGTTTTCAGTAATTTACAGTCAGACAAATATATATCATTAAACATCGCTGTTCACATATCCATCAGTATTTAACAATAAGAAAAAGAAAAAATTGTTTTGGGAAAGGGAAAATTAACATCATAGGCTATCTTGGGCTTTATTCGGATGCGAAAAAAATGTTAGGTCCTGCCATTGCTGAGACTACACGAGAAATGGGAACAGTGGGAGTGGGATGGGCAACGGGGGTCGAACGTCAAGGGGCTTTGGTCCATCTGATTTCTAAATTTCGGATTGTAGCTATTGTCTAACACTTTACTCTGATTATATGCGTATTCACAGGCCCACCGAGGAGGGAAAATTGAGATTCAGCACTATTGTGCACACCGCTCATCAGGATACGTGCCTTGGCATCAAAAAATCACAACGAAAAACACAGTGCAACCCCTGTGTTCTGTATGCAAAATGATGGACACAGCTTTCAAGACAAACAAATTGTCCGTCAAATTCAAACATGAATGCTAAAACCACTTCTGCGCATATGGATTACGGTCAGAGCACAAGTATTTAGATTTCTGCGGTGGCTATGCAATAGTTCATCACAATAGCAATGATTTTAAGCAGGTGATGTCCGCAAAAGCATTTATCGAATTGCAAAAAGAAATTAACTTTTGCTGAAATAACGTTTGTGATCTGCACTCACAACCCTAATTTCCAAATAACACGAACATGGCATATGTACCTGGCACCGCAACTGCACCATCGGAGGGAATATAACAGCGAAAACAAGCTTATTCTCGTTATACACTAATCAATTGAGTAAAAAGGGAAGGTACGTACTGGTGCTTAGATAAAAGCATTTTGTGACGCGAAATATGGACAATATTGGCACAATCGGGTTTTTATTTTTCTCCTCATTAGCTGTGTGATAAATTGTCGTTCCCTTCCAGTTGATGTATTCCAAGACCTGTCACGTGAAAGGTTCATAAGTGCCTGAATAACTTGGTTTTTAGTCAAAAATGCTGGAGCACTTGTGTAAAAGGATAATGGTCTTCTTCATTATGGCTGAAGTGGTGAACCTCATGTGCTTGAAGGCTGTTCTCGTGACTGTAACCAAGCGCCTCGGATACTTTTAAGGCGAGTACTAACGTCAGTGTAGGAAAAGGTTATGATAGCATTCGACGTGTTTACTTCACTGACCAGTCACGCAGGTCAATTTACGCGAAGAAACGCATGATTGGAATCACAACGGTGTCGGTAATATGGCTTAGTGCGTAAAAACACGAAGGCATCAACAGACCGACGACCAGGTGGCTTCTAATTTTGCCAGTACACGATATATCACAATCCCTCGTTGAAAAGTGATGGTTCTCAATGAGTCTGAGAATATTGAGGACCAACTTGTCCATAGTAAAAAATCATATCTTATAGTACTGGTAAATAACGGGATCCAATTCAACGAAATTATCTCAGCACTCTGTTAGGTTCGTGTATTCATGCAGCGCATCGAGTTCACGAGTGAAGGTGACTCTAAGCGCTTCACTCTACCTAATATTATATGCTCAAACGACAACGTCTTCTAGGAAATGCCGGTTGGTGTTGGGAATTAATTATCTCATTTGATTCATCTCTTTGGGACAATCCATAAATCAATGCTCTTGTCTCTTGTTGAATGAAGGAAGTGCTTATTTTCAAAAACTAAACAGAATGAACCAGGACATAGCAAAGCTGAACATCTTAGAGCAAAGTTATCTAAACGAGGGATACCCAAAACTAAGGGAGAGAATAACCCAGCTGATACTGTAAATCGATTATTCTACGGCCGGAATGTTAGTACCCAAGAGATAGCTCACACTGTTAACATTTGACACAACCGAAATGTCTGTCATTCGTTATGCTCAGTGCTTTGGGGTAAAATGGATACGACCGAAGACAAGCTCTTTAGTTCAGTCATAATAAACGTTTCTTTTTATCACGGATTACATTTAGCAATCCAAGAAAATTAATTTTGTTTTATTTCAACGATACTATCATCACCTTTCTGTTTGGAACATTACTGGAAATACACATACCGGAAAAATACTTATTCACTCTAAACTTTAGAACGATGAAGCGTGGTGTTATGATGCAGATAGTGCTTACTTTATTATTTTGGCGAAGGTGGTAGACGATTATATCGAAATTCAAATCTATGATTTCCAATCAAACACAGCACTTTCACTACCGATAAATTAAACGCTTTTAAGTGATTACAAAAATCACTAAACAATATATTCACACGATTTTTTCCAATAATATATGGGACCGAATTCAGAAATAAAAATGAACCACTCTGTTAGCCGCAAAAGCTAATAGTATTTAAACATATTTTCGTAAGTCCTTTGGTCGTAATGATCAGTTGTGCGAAAAATTAGATACATGAGAATTTCGTTAATTGGTTCCATCATTTAGCTCACGCTGAGATAAACCATCGACTACAACGCAACTAATTGCATTTTTCTACTCTTCTATCCCTACTAGTTCAATAATGATATGACATGTTATTGTCTCGAAAAACTTCGTAATTGCTCTCAGGACTGTTTTTCAGAAACCCGCCCTGGTGACTAAGTCCTTTTATCCGTCACTGAAAGGTGCTTTGCTCCTCCAAAGATATTTATGTTTATGCACTTTAGAAAATGACCCCTTGAGTGACCACTCACTCAATCTGCCATGGTTCGCTTGCAAATGCTCTGTACTCAACTTGGTGAATTTACCATAAATAATGTCTTGCCTGATGGGCTAGGCTTCCCCATTCACCGCTTCCTGGTTTCCAAAATGAATCATCTGTTCACAACTATAGAAACATGTATTCATATTTAACTTACAGTTTGTGAGAAGTAATGTGGGATCATTTATAATTATTTGAACTTTCTGTCCTTCAGGCTTCCCCTTCACGTGCAATTCTGTTTTTCCAGTCAAACGTACACCCGGGAGCAATCGAATGGAGTTTCACTCTTATTGGGGCTCATCCACCATTCCGTCAGGGCTTGAAACTCAAACCGTAGCATGGAACGCATGTGTCACCCCTGAGCTAACTAGCTCATATCAGGACTGAACCGCATTGGCAATTCGTGTTTGTTCATCTATCGCCTTCAGCGATAGTCAGGCAGTTCATTTCTGGACCGACAGGAATGAAGTGAGGCGTAGTGGAATATCTGATGAGCTTAATCGAAAGCCATCGAATAAATCAGGTCTCCAAGCGAATTATGGACTTACTGATAACAAACCTTTTACGATAGGGTAATTCACAATTATCTTACAGTGGCAAGTGCGTTCTGGTGTATATTCAATTGGAAGAGCGGTGGATTGTGCATAAATTGGAGAAGACAAAGGAATTGCACATATTTTCGTGAATAAAACACCGGTGATTTTTAATTCATCAAATAATCAATTTAATAGTCAGAGACCAGACAAAGCTCATTCTCACAGGGTCAGGTCGTTGGTTTCATTTGGCTATTCACTGACACGGTTGGAGAGTTCAGTCCAATAAACAAAAGCGGGGAAAGCCAGTATACCGGTTGAAAAATAACCCACTAGATGAACGTAGAAGTGGGGTATCTGGGCCTTTCTACTGACGGTGGGAGAAGTATTGGCACATCATTGGACAGCTACCGCCTTCTCAATCTGGGTAACCACAAGCAATAGGAAGTAGTCCATTTCACCTTTCGCTGTCTAATTGGGTGCATGAGACTAAGGGCTGATTCCCAATAGTGCAAAGTCAACCGACGTATCAGCGAGTAATATGCTGAATTAAAATCGAAAGGCCTTGCATGACAGGCGTCTAGAAGCTCCGGTCACACAGAAGCTTTGGAACTTCACCCCACCAACTTGTGGGTCGGAGTTTCAAGTTGACGACTCCGATCAGGGTTCTCAAAGAAAACGTTCTTCATCATTGTAAGCTACCGTGAATCATGTCGTGCCCTAATGTCTTGGGCATTCATCTGGGAAACCTCTTTTCACGTTTATCTAATTCTTCTTCACTCAAATCGTACGAGATTTCTCACGCTGACGCCACCCAAGGGATATAGCTGATTTTTAATCAGTTATGTCAACCAACAGAAAGCCATAGTGTTGTTTCAACCAAATTTTTTTTCCACTTTGTTGCACTCACAGACTATCAGATCGCTCAACAAACCGCCTTAGCTCAAGCCCTTGAAGCTTTCAAGTTACTCTAATGTTATCACTTAGAAGCACAAATACAAGACCCTACTTCAACCATCACTCTGCGTTTTCAGGGGAACACCTCATACTTACTCTTCCCGTTCGTGGGTCAGGCGATTCGGCATCCGACGCTAGAGTTGTTGCTAGTGTTGGGATTGCATTGAGCCGCAAGGCTGAGCACTCGATTCTTGACTGTATTCCAGTCAGTAGCTGACTGTGAGTTGAACCACCCAAGGGCTCAGTATGAGTCAACAGCTACGGAATTAGGGGTTGCCGCTTGTTTGTGGTATCGGTGTGTGCACCAACCAATTGCAGCGAGACTGTAATCAACGACGAACTCTACAAGAATATTTCTCACCTAAGCCAAAGTGTTTGTTTAACTGACTTTGTAGTAATCGCCGAAGACTTCAGGGCTCAAGTTGGATCTCTGGACTAATCAGGAAGTCATTTTAGCGATACAAATGCGACTGCAGTCAACCAGACGGACTACGAAAAACGTCTGATTGATATATGTGAAGACCACGGACAGTTTCTATTCAGAATCAAGACGCCGTCTTACTCAGAAATGGCCAGTCTCTTAATACAGATGAACTCGAATCTACCAAATTGTCGTCAGTTTCCTCAGGTGGGGGTCCATTATAGACTGCCGCTCTCACTGATGAACTCCTGTGAGCACCTATCGCACTTTTCTAAGTGCAAATTATCCTTTCTCTTGATAAACAACCGCCACAAAGCCACTGACAACGGATATTTACAATACACTGTTAGTGACAGATACAAATTGCCTTTCGGAGCCATGAATGATCGTTTCGCAGTTCAATCGGCAGCTGAAGGACCCAGTGAACACTGGAGATAAATTATACAAGTTATGCAAATATCGAAAAAACAACGGCAGACTCTGGCGCAGACATGCTATAAACCGCGGGTCTCGTCAACCTCGGCTACCTTGCTGGACGCCCGCAGAACCGTTCCTACTGATGCCACACATGAAACAGTGCGCAAACCAGGAGTCTGAGGAATGACCGCGAGAAGTGGTGATTAGCAAAGTTTAAAAAATGCAGAAACATGCGGATATTCGTGAAATTCGCACTCCTTTCCATCTAATCAGAATTACGGGTCCAAGAAAATTAGGCGTAAATGGGGCAATTCATCAGTCGAACACTGATTAACAGTTATTAACGCCGTCTACATCAATGATTGGACATTTTAGAGGTTCAATTCATATTCTTTCAATCAACATCAGACCTATCAGCCCCCAATTCGTCTGTCAGAGTTGCTCCCTTTATCCTTTTCTGTTTAACTTGTTGTAGATTCGATTACGGAAATAGCCCTGATATCGTGCGAGAATAGTGATATGGAATTGCTCCATGGTCTGAATTGTACATGCACTGCGTTTTTAAGTGAAGGCCACTGTAGTTTCAAGAGTTTCTGGATAGTTTCAGTGTCAGTGTAGCCATGTTCAGAATGCGTTGGTAACCTTTAACATGCAAAACGTTGCTACAACACATGGTTGGACCAACTCCCAGCCTCACTCTAACTGAGAACATAATAGAGTGAGCGGACAATTTTTCTTATTTAGGGCAGCTAAAAGTCACCCCGTGGACGTATCCGCTCGCTCACAGCAACTTTGACCGTCATTTGCCAACTTAAGATATCTGTGGTGTCGTTACAATATCCGGCTGTTCGTGAAGTGTTGAGTGTATTCTGCAGTATTTTGACCAGTTCTACTATACAGTGCACATACTTGATCCTTACGAAAACAGAATAAAGATGAACTGCCGCTGTTCGAACACCGTTGTCTATGCCATACTGCAGGAATCTGATGGGACAACCGAACGAGTAATGCTTAGGTTGGACGCAGAGTTTTAGGTAATCGCAGTCATCCACTGCAACTATTGGTCTGCCGTTACTGATTACGTTCTGTGGAACATAGTTTGCGAACGGCACCGAATAGATTGTCACGACGCGTAATGTTTGCTGAAGTAAGCAGTGTGGGGAAAAACCAAATGACGTCGAACTAACCCATGGCATGAGGGTATGTTGAGGTTACTTAGTCATACATAGGTATTAATAAAACTTGTGTAACATCCTGAATCTTGTCACATTAGTTCATCCTCAAACTCTGGTCATGAAATGGTTTGTGGATAGGGGACTCCGGGATCATTACAGTGAATGGTTAGTAATACTGAGTGTTATGGGTGTGTCGTAGACAGTGGCATTCGTGCATTTTGATTTCCTTGCAACCTCAGCCTGTTGTAAGGCTCTCTTTTCCATTTTATGCCACTTCGAACCTGCAAACTTCCCCCTACTCTTTCATCCTAATGGGACGCCGAAAGATGAATACCAAAAGCGCGCAGGATAGTTCATGGTTTACCGTTACACAAACGGAACTGAGATAAACTGGTCGTCAGGTGGTCTGGGTGGCCGCTCTGGAGGTAGAGAGCTTGATTCCCACTAACACCCTTGATTTTAATTATTCATGCCACCCAAGGAGAGTCTGAATGGCTGCAAACGGGTTTCCCGGTAAAAAGTGTTTTACACTAGTATACTGCATAAAAGAAGTTAAATACAAATGAGGATTACTAGAAACCTAGTTCATTGAGCGGAGTGTATTGAATTACATTGGTTGCAATGCAACCACGTGCTTCCATCTGTGATATCAAAGTACGGCCAAAGGTATTAGCCCGTCAGACTATGTGGATACACGATTATCGCATAGGTTTTCAATTTTTATTTATTACATTGAGCAATGATGATCTAGCTAAAGTTCTTTTCAAGATATTTTTTGATTTTTTTGAAGGGTGTATTATGGTGGTCTAACGAATTGGCCCGCGGTTCGTCCGACTTGATTGAAGAACGAATTGGTCAGCCGGGACGATCACATCCGTTTGTATTTCTCATCAAGTGTTTCACAACATCACATTCGAGTAACTTACTAGGCGAACTGCTTCAAAGTGAAAATGAGGTCATGCATATACTTACAGAATGACTTCATTGAATAACTAAGATGATTTGGTAAAACCGTGGACAGTGAGGCGGTGAAAATCAAATTCCTTATACCAATAGAATATGACTAAACACAATTAGCAAGATAGACATTAATCACAATACAATGTTGTCACATTCAATCGACATTTTTCACTATGATTCAGAAAGTAATCGCATATTAGAGTGTAAATGCTTGCGTGAGTTCAAATGACTGACACGAAAATAAGACAAAGTCTTATTTGAAATTACTGAAATGGTTTCGCAAAACATTAAGCACCTTACCAGTATGTTTATCATAAAAGCATTTTTGCGGTCGCTAGAACATCAAATATCAGATATCTTCGATACCGATTACCAAAACATTTCGTTCATGTGGTATGAAACTGGGGGGCCACTAGATTTTGTCCAGCGAATAGTTTGGCAAATCTCTTGTAATCGCAGTGATACTCATATAGTCGGAATAAAGCGTTCCGAAGATTGACCAGATGATGCTGTAGGTTGACGGTTTGAACCTTTGAAGTTCTTGTTAGAATCGCTTCTCTCGACTCGTGGACACCTTATTTACTCAGGTTGTTTTTCAAATTATTATGATGCAATCTCATGTCCGAACGTTTAACATGCAACGAAGCAATGCCAATCTGGGCAGTTCGCATAGTTCTGTGAACACAAATGAACACAAATGTTTCCCATACCATCTATCAAATTAACTTGGGACCAATTGAAAAAATGAAATTCTTCTAACCATTGTGCAATAAAGGGCATAGTAAAACATTACGTACAACTGACCAGTGTTTTTTTCTCTGTACAGAGAGATAAAAGCAATAACTGTAATTTTGGAGAATTTTGGAAATTTTGCAGTGATCGTGTAATTATGAATATAACTATTGTTATACTGGCAAAATACTTCAGTGTCAGGCAGCTTAGCTGTGGTCCGATTCACTACCAAGCCTAAACTAACGAGATTGTTGTGTTTTGTCACTCCAAGCCGGGGAGCTTATGTTGCTGGTTTCCGTAACTGAGCAGCACGTTTGGGGTTCACTTGAGCCGCCATTCATCATAAAAATATGTGCAAAAACCATATATACCTGAAAATTGAATGCAACGAAGCAGAACCCAAAGATAAACTGTCGACTCTAACTGGACGACTTCAGAAAGTTGCGTTTGATGAACACAGTAACAAATTTTGCTATCCAAATCTTGTAACCGACTTCGTTAATCCCTGTTGAACTTCATGATACATGTATGGTAAGCAGTTTTAAGGAAAGGTATTAGTTTGGAGAACCTAAATTTCACTCGTGGTGACTGGAAGTGACGAAACATGTGAGGCGCTATTGTGCTTAATACTTTTTGACCGTATGCCGCTGATGGCTAGGTATACTTTTTGATTTTAATAGATGTCATCTTGTATCGAGTAATTCGAGACTTTGGCACAAACATCTCAATTTTGTTCAGTGTCTGTATCTTAAACAAGGAAATCCTTTTTGGCGTTTACTACAGAAATAAAAGCTGGTTTTTATTTTTACTCTGCTATTTAAAACTACTTGTAGCCTCTGTGTAGACTGCTTGTTGTGTTCAGTCATTCATCTGCAGCTTCGTGTTTCATAGATGAACATAAATGGAACATAATCGATTGTCCCTTGCGGGCAAATGTACGACCATAAACGGGCGCCTTGTATGAATTCTTTACGATTTTAATTCAACCTTATATTCCCTCTTATTTCAAACACGAGACATTAGACACTCCGGGAATTTTCAGACTTAGAAGGGGTTTGTTAGTACATTGCTTTCATTCGCAACCCCTTGATATCCCAAATTACTTGACTTTTCAGCGAACAATATAAGACCTGTGCGTTGTGAATATACGAATGAGACTCTGAAAATAATTGGTCATGGTTCAGGAATCAAGTTAATTGAAATGTGCAGAAGTCATTAAATTCAGTTCCTTTCTGGTAAAATCGACCATTTGACCAGTCTAAAATCATTCCAGCACTGGGAGAAAATACGCGGAGCAAAAGGAAGAAATTAAGAATATTCATTCCGATGAAACGGATAATACAGGAACTTTATACTTATCAAAATTGGGGATACGAATGGCAATGAAATACACCGGTTTAACACAAGCGACCTATTCACAATTTATTTCATGTTCATTAGGACCACTGTTTAGAGCAAGTTGCCACCTTCCCAAGGCAAACGCATATTTCCGTTTTACTATCGATAAATTTAGATTACATTTTCTAAGCATATGATATCGAATCACTTGTTGGTTCTTTACATAAGTTACTCGCTTTTGTTGCTGTAAACTTCGATGTAGGTGTATTTTAAGAAGCTTTAATCAACTTCGTTTTATGGAAACTTTACAAGTTTTTGAATACATTTGACAGTCAGCTTGAGGCGCGAACTTGACCAGGTTAGAGTTTTCTGTGTGCTGCATATAAATATTTTGTGATGTTCTCACGAATTTTTTTATAACGAACATGGTGACTAGAATCGTTGAACAAAATATTTTTTGCCTGTCCGGGTTGTATCATTTGTTTACAATCGCCCTTGCAACAATCAATGAAAGCTACTTCCATTTTGCACTTTCCTACCTTTAGAGTACTCCAGTCTCGAGCGATAAGTACTAGTATCGCTCCTCCTTGAGAGGCGAAAGGTTTGTGGATTGTTGTTTCAATTTTTGTACCGGTTGTAGTTTTGATATTAGTGTATAGCATTCCGCCCAAGCAACAATCATCATTTTCAAATATTTAAAGCTAATTGGCAAGGCATACCGCGGGAATAATTTATTCTGAACATCGCTCTTTTACTCACGATATCACATCCAAAGTTGAAACGGATGTCTTTGAAGAAATTGTACTTCGTGCTCATAGTATCAGATTCGTTTCCATTTCTGAGGAACACTGTATTGACTTCGAAAAACTGATTGTTCTGAAACAAGGTTTCAGGTCAATGGAGAACGTTTAATTACTGATTAATTGTTCATCAACAGCGATCCACGTTGAGTCAAGCTATCGGACTCACTGGCTTAATACCAGTTGTACAACCAACCGCTCACACATACCTTTGCGTATTAACAAACAAGATTTAATCTAACTATACCACAAAACGGCTCACATACTACTCTCCCATCTTCTATGACGTCATCATTAGCTCTTTGACCTCTTGCTTCATTCACAACTTACATGACCTCACTTATTACCTAGCACACAAACACACCAACTTAATTGATCCTTCCCCCTAGACCAATCAAAAGCACCCCCAAATGATACGGTTCCTCTCACGATTTCTGTTTGATGTTCGCTTGTTAACTGACTTGAAAAAGGCCTTCCAAGAGGGTCGAACGTCGTCAACCAAAAATGGTTGATTTTTCGTTTTCTCTCGTTGAGGCTAATCTAAACATTCCTATACGGATCTATTCACTTTTACGTGGTAGGTATTCCAAATCCAATTTCTAGTAAAACCGGAAATGTATTAGGAATTATTATGGATCAGCTGAACAATATGCGGAACAAGGTTGGCAGCACACTAAAACCGTCTTACCATTTTGATCATACGGGAAGGGTGTGACTCTGTATTCCATAACGGGTTTTCTTGTTGTCCCTCAGAATTCCTTTTACAGTACGTATTGAAGTGAACAAAAAAATGGTGCTCGGATTGTCATTTCAATTGTCAGATTCATTGGCATTAATTGCTTCTGAAATTACGTGTATTAAACGGTTTCCCCAGACACAGCACAATTGACTATAACCCACCTTACCGGACCTCAGGTTTTATGTCGTAATCGCGTACGGTTAGCTTATTTATTTATTTATTCATTTATTTATTTATGAATTCCTGAGATTCGTTCCCGGTCTGGAGGAAGTCGGCTTGTACGGACCCCCATAAACTGGGTATTGGAAGAAGAAAAACATCCGAATGGGTTGAATCAGTTTGCAGTAGATAAACGTCAGACAATCGCATTACTACCTATCAGGTTTACTGTGAAATTTCGACATGAGTTCTTCAGTATTCTGCAGCCGATTGATGGTGTGAAAAACTCGGCCCCGAAAACCAATTAAATTTTATCCAAGAAGAATCACCTCATTAATATTCAGATAATGGTCCCTCGTTTGGTAAAACATCAGTGCAAACTTTCGTAGAGTTTATTAAACGAACTTATTGCGATAACAAAAGTCAGATTTTCGTCAGATGAATGGCATAACTATTCATCTGACAAAACAAACCAAATTATTTAGATCAAATGAGTTAGTGTTCTCATAGATATTTCAAATCTGAATGATGAATACGAATTGGAATGCGTTTTCATCATTTTCATTTATGTTTACTTTCGTTAAAGAAAACAAAAATGGCGCCCACTATGGGTTAAATACTTGATGGAGCACAATTCTGAATTTCAAACTGGTGGAGGTAAAACTTTCCAGGTAATACAAGTGAATCAATATAAAAAAATACGCATTTTTCTACTCGTGTGTTATTTTCTTGAATCGACATCGTTCCTGTAAATGTTTGAAACCAACTATTTTCCTCTTCCATGGGGCGATGGCCCGGTGGTAACGTCTCTAATTATCAATCTGGGGGACGCGTGTTCGACCCCCACCACCACCGTCTGTTCTCCTCCATAATTTAGGTTGCATGGCGACTCTTTGATTGACCGCCTCCCTACTTCCTGGAAATTTACCTTTGTATACTCAATATAGGAAATAAAAGGGGAAAATGTTAGAAAAGCTAATCGTCGCAAAAAACAAAAATGACCTGCTAGTGGATACTTTGCAATAGGCAAGCAACCTGGATGTAATTTTAAAGCCGAATCAAAACACCGTTTATTTACACTTTGAGCTGAGTTTCATCACAAGTCAATACTCCCCACATGCGCTTATCGTTGTTTAAAAGCTTGTTCACTATTGTTGTTACGCACCTTCACGAAAACAGATGATGAATGCAATCAAATCGACATGGATAAAAAAAATGGATTACAATTGTGCAAATCGTCTAAGTTTCATGAAAAATATAGTCTCTATTCAGACTTTGATAATTAAACTGTTTTGTTCTATTTGCCTACTGAAACAATAAGAAGACTAAAATATTCTACATAGGAATTCATATTTTAGTTACGTAAACCATACGAACGTACACTTATGTTACTCTTTAATCTGGGTAGTTTTGCTAGAATGGAAATACGAATGAAATCCGAGTTCCAAAACTGTCTCATGAGAGGGAAGAGCCTGAAGAGGGAATAGCATGGAAAAGCCAAATCTTTCCACTTGCACGGATACTAAATGCTAGAAAATGTGTACAAAATTACCCCAAAATGTGCCCAAACAAAATTAATTTTATAAAACCGAGCAAGCTTACAAATTTGTCCAGCGAAATCACTGAAATTTAGTGCACTGAATCCATTGAAGCAACACACATTCAGAAGTTCCACCATTTGATCAGAAGGTCCTCTTTTATAGTCTTTAATTTCATTAATCAACGACAATGTTTTGCATTCAGCCATCGTCGTCAGTTCATCGTCTTTCCTGGGGTCATTGAACTTGACAGGGAAAAATAAGTCTCAGAATAACAAGGTTTGTAAGAATGCTGAATTAATGCTGATGAACGCGAAAGTCACACAGAAGATTTCTGATGCCCATACGGAATGTGCTGTGGATAGTGAGCGCGTAACAGAAACGAGAGCTGTCAGTCAGCGGTTAGGCACTTTTCTATGGATTTTTAAATAAACAAAAATTGGTTTATTCACACAATTGTTCTTTGGACTTCAGTCTTAGTATGAGGTTGGTATTTATATGACAGAAGGCAAAAGCCTAATCAGTTATAATCTCCTTAAATTTGTTATTCAAAAAATATGTCAATCTAATGGCGTTGTTGAAAGTTGTCTGTTGTGAAAGTCACAATCTGTCACCCATAAAATGACCTCCATTTGTTCCTGATGGTAATAATCTGGATGCCCGCAAACGGTTCTAGTGAGCCATTGTGTTCCATGAGTACGGAGCAGTTGTCGGTATGCTTCAAGCAACCGAAGTGCATGGGGAGAGTTTTAAGCTGACGTGAAGTGTCTTCATCCCTGAAAGTTCTTTCTTCCCTAGTTTCATTTGGAAATGTTTTTTCCTTGGGTCTATAAGGATTTCATTCTCTATGCAAATATCTCCATTTTTAATCAAAGTAATAACCTTAGCGTCATTATGAGTAAGCAAAACTGTTTCTCAATCGCCCGTGTCACGAATCGTTTGAATCAGTTCATAAACGCCACGGTGACTGTGTTGGATGGATGACATTGAAAATGGGTAACGCAACTGGACGAGCACGATAAATGCAAAACCTATTGATGTTTCATTGATACCACTGTCGAACAATGCCACTCGTATTTCCAACCAAATTATTTATTAATAAGAGATAGTGAATACATTTTATAAAACATTGCGAATTACGTAAGCATACAACATATTTGTGACGGCACATAAGCATTCAATTTAATACTGCTGATCATGTATACAAAATCTGGTGATCGAAAAATATACACAATTTCTGAAAATGTGAACTTGATTTTTGCAAGTAATATCCAAAAAAGGGTTGGTTGTCTCGCTTGCTCGATATGGACGTTCGCTTGTTTTGTTTTTAAGGAAAATTCGAACTTCGTTTGTGCTTCTATTTTCAGACATTTTCGCAGTATTATTAGTTAGTGATTGTACGGGAACATGGTGTGTAAAGAGAATCCACTCATTTAAGCGTCCACTACACATTACTTTAGTTTACTGAATGTCAAGCCATTGGGTGTCTTTCACAGGAGCTAGATATTTGAAAGATAAAACTAGTTGTCTTGTCGTTTTTGGTACTGTCTTGATGAAATCGTATTCCACTTTTGTAGCTTTCTTCTACCTAGCTCGATTCGATTCTTATTCTCGTCTTACGCATCGCTTTTAAAGAGAATCTGCGACAGGGAACAAATGTAGTGAGATATAAACTGGCACAAAAAAGATCAGAAACATAGTGTTTTAATGCCTAACAGGACCAGATGTTACATCTTCTGGATATTGATCTGAGTAATTCCAACTGTTTATAAATTAATCTTAACGCCCAATCATGGACGCTTACAGACTGCGAAAGTTCACACATTTTCGGTAATCGAAGGTATTTCTACGAGCGCTGGCTTGGATAAACGCCCACCTTTTATTTGGTGTTTCAACTTTTATCCCCGTCAACATTACGTAACCGATCTTGACATGCATTGCTCTGTTTGCTCTGTTTGATCCTCGTGGATTGTTCGTTTTTCCCTCCTCAGCCGCTATCCTAATTCGTATATTTTCTCTCTCGAAGCGCTACCTTCGTCTTCCTAGTTACCCACTCCAACTTTGTATAGTTTCACTGTAACAATCTCCCAGTTTGCGCATCTGAACGCGTTCAACCAAGACTGCGTCCGTTTCTTAGTGTCACTTTCCCTTTCTTCTCTTTCAGAGTCTTTTTTATATTATTTTTTTATCAATAGAGTTCAGCAGTTGTTTGCCACAGTGTTCAAACTTCTATTTAGTTTCGAAAATTTTCCTAAAATGCGCATTTTTTATTCGTTGGTTGCGAATTTTGGTCTGCTTTCCGAATGAATAGTGGTTACTTCATATAGACTGTAGCCCTTCGGTATTAAGATGAATCAAGCTGGCCTCTCCTTACTATTCATGTGTGTTTTGCTTTCTCCTAACTGATTGATTGACTTTAAATTAAACACACAATTTAACCCATTTTCCAAATACTCCTAATCATCTGTCACTTGGATAGCCCTACCTATCAGCGGACATCCATCGGTAAAATCAGAAATCAGGGCACAAATTTTGGAAATTCTGATTCCGTTACTCATACCCATATTCATAGATGAAACCGCTCATACATATGGGCATAAACGCACGAATTTCGTTTCATTCATCCACTGCACCCTTATTTTTCGTCTTTTCGATCCAATCCCTCCACATGCCCAGCCGCTTGGTTTCTACCCTATCGCATTACCACTCCCTACATTTACCTTGTGTCCTATCTGACCTGACTGTTAACCAACGAAGAACAGTTTGCAATGAATAACGTCAGAAATGTTATGCATAAACAAAGTTTCAGCAATATTTTCCATATTTCATGTATTAAAACATTGTGTTTTATTATTTGCTGCAATCAGTATGCATTCGTAATTACAATTTAAGAATATACTGCTAATGAAGTTTGAAAAGTAAGAATAAGTATAATCACACTTGTATATAAAAATCGTTCTACCGGTATTAGGAAAACCTAGTTTCTTTCCCAAAATTATTTTCTTATATATCACTGCATCTTGAGGCGTTCAGATTTTTCATTGAGATCTCACAGTGCTGTGATTATGGGAGTCCTGTGGAACGCTTCAGGAATCAAACCTCCCGATAGGCTACCAACGTGCATTTTCGGCACTCCAATTATTCAGTGATTCTCTTCGCCGTTTACCAAACTGGCAGGCGTATTCTGAAACTGCTAAAACCGTATCAAGATATATATCAGTATCATTTCATCCGAACACAGACCGCGTGGATGCCTTGACTGTTGTACCGGTCACACCATATCCTCCAACAAAATTTATCATCTTCGGAAACTTGCTTGCCACTGAAATGAGCAAAATTGTTGCGATGATCGAGCCTCTTCAATATAATCCGAGCAAGTGAAAAATGATTTCGTCTATTGTTCAGTGATCTGTTGACTTTCGACCCGAGTGGTGGTCCTGAATTCGTTAACGCTGAGAAGTGGATTCGGGTGTGAGTAATGCGGTTAAAAGAATGCCTGTGCAAACGCTATTTTGCTTTGAGAATTCTCTCGACCGAATGCATCTAAGACAGTGAAACTTGGTGTGCATTAGTATATTCTTTTCAAAATACTAGACTCACAGCTCAGTTTGAACCATGCTATTTCGAAACAATGCTTCCGTCAGACGCCCCGATGACCGGCATAACAGGGAATCCCTCGACATGATAGTTCGACGGACCGAGCATGGGAGCAATTCTCACAAATCGTTAGAGCTCTATCTTAGATAACCACATTCTCAAGTCACCTTTTCGACTTTTAAGTTTGAAAACCCTGATCGAACCATCTTTTAATGTGTATATAAATTGCAATACCCAGTGTTCTGAGAGATTTTCTGTAGTTTAATGGATTGTCTAATGTACAATAAGTGATGTGTAACTAATATACGTGATAAGCGGTAATAATTAAGAAAAATATATGTTGTGCTTAAATAGCACTATTTTCGAAGCATGTTTAGAAATAATTTTAAAACATTTGCCGTTCACTTTCAGTCTTCTTGAAATTTAACTGCAGTTTCTTCAAGGATGAACAAGAAATCAACTAACACTTGTGATCCAACCTTACCAAAGGAACTATACTATTGTTTTATTTAACAGTCCAGCAGTTGCCACATTTTCCTTTGCTGTTTTTTCATCTGGTATCGCTCTCAACCATTTTATCAAAAAAGTTATACATCGTCCATAAAAACGTATATTTTGTGATTTGAGAAGCACTGAATTACATCATTAAGCCGCCAATAATCTATGACAATATGAATAAATGTGTGTATCTATGATATCAAAACTACCTATGTGAGTTTGTTATGTTTTTCTGCGTCGTTTCTATACATTGGTTTTCGAATAAAGTAAATATGTTTTCACTCTGTTGTTAAGCATGTGATCTAATGAATAAAGATATTTTTTTCTCATTCAATCTCAGCCTTCATCGTGTTCCACTTCAATAAGCAGGCATCGTTTTCTTATAAAGCCAGCACCAAACGATGGTGTGCAGAAATGTACCAGCCCCCTTGAGACATGGCATAATATCCCTTTTGATTAAGCCCGTGATAGAGCCAAGTATACTGCGCTATCATGTGACAAAGAATCGCGTATCTGTTGTTACAAGAACCCTGTTCCGTAAAATTTGCATAATCCAACTAAAACAGTTGGCCCACTCATAACGTTAGGCGTTGCAGCTTTCCATAGTGGAACACGTACCGGCTTTTAGAAGTTCGGCTTGTGTTCGGTGACATTTGAGTCAATTGTTTATTGTTTCCACTGAAATGAAAAAACCTTTGTACTTTCACGTTTTGAAAGCGCCACAACGTGTTTGTGTGTGGGTTATTCTTACAGAAATTTAGTTCAAATGCACCCACATAATCTCGTAACAACCAGCTTGTCCAGCCGAGCGTAAAACGCCGTAAAAAATGGAACGCTAATGACGTTTTCCTGTACAACAGTTACAAAGAAGTTAATAGCAGCCTTTACCTTAAGTAAATCCGTGGTAGAATGTGATCGCTGCCGATGAAGATATCTTATGAGGAGCATCACATTGAGCGAAGTCACTTACTTCTTAGATTTCGCTGACAACGATCCAGGGTCTGTAAATCGCACTTTATCCCTTCAACTCAAATTTATCATTGTTTCACTTCCAGTCAACCTGATATTAGAGCTGGGATCTGAGTTGCCTTGTCATTCGAAATCACGGTAAATCCACTTTAAAAATTTCGAATCTGGGCAAAGACAACACATACCTTTGAAGACATCGATTGTTGTTCATCGGTAGATGTCAAAACACCTTTGAGTGTTATGAATCATCTGCTTTCTCAATACCACCAACTTAACAAACTTCGCCTGCACTGACCTAGAGGCCTTTTAGTATAGCTACAGTCCTCAGTCAACCCAGGCATTGGCTGGGTTTCCAGTACACGTAGCAATCGTGCTTGATATTATTTTTGCTTCATTTATCATTATTTTTGTTTTGAAGTTTTATTATGAGCAAGTTACAAACTGAAGCTGGTTCAATTCTCCAGGATCTGGGTTTAGATGGCAGGATAAATTGAATGATGATATAAAACATTATCACGCTCCCTGACGGTGGCTGGACAGTTAGGTGTTTCAATAAGACGATTTGAAACAATGGATGATTTAACTATTAGTCACGTAGAATAAAACACAGGTCCAAGCAGTTTATTATCTAATACTGAAGAAGGGAAACCTAGATTCAAGCCGGCTTCTTTGGATTTTGTGTCAAACGTTTGGGAGACGAATGGAGGCATCAAGAAAACACTGGCTCACAGCATTATTTTCAATACAAATTTCGAATTCAAGCATATAAATATCACACGAAACGTGTAATCCGGTATGCAGGCACTGAGGAATGCTGGATGCCTTGCCACTGTTACATTTGAAGCAGTCAACTTTATAGAGGTGGAGTTTTCATAAAGCGTCGGCTGTAGGGAATAAAGTCGGATTTCAGTTTTCAAGACCTCTGCGAATGTCTTAGGCCCCCGATTGATTACCGTCATTTTCAAGGCTCAGATTGTAAAAACCAGACTCCTGTGAATGTAATTTAGTCCCGGAAAAGAAAACGTTCACGTACAGCTTCTGACTTTCTAGGCACCACGCGCCAGTGTATACCAAATTATGTTCTGCCAGATGGTGGTTCCTCAGTCATGGAAACACCGTGTCCTTTCATCCATTTACAAAGTAGTTGTCAATAGATCACTGAACCTGCCTTACAGTTACTCTTCTTCCCATTTAGCCAAAAGCAATGGAATAAATTGCGGTCGATTATGTGACAGAGTATTTTGAAAACTAGAAAATCCCATTTCCATCTCAACAGGGTCTTTACTGAAATCTCCATGCACCACAAATTTTTTCCTTGCATAAAGTGAATGGTCAAGAAGTAGTCTACTTGGAGTTCTCCAAGGGTTTTGATGGAGTAAACTACTGCCGTGAAAGCTCGATGTGTACGGTGTTTGAAGGTTTTTCCTTGAATGAGGTGAGTGGTTCATACGCTATCGGGACCGATCGACTCAGTCCGGAGATTCTTTGATGAACCATACGTGGAAAACACCTTTTTGTAGTACTTGTGAATAGTCTACCAGGTGTCTTTCGGGTTTAAGTGCAGCTATTCTCTGAAGGCACTAAAACATGGAGGAACGTAAAACGTCCTTAGAATTATAAAACACTACGGGAGACCCTCGGTACTGCTTACCGATTTTCAACCAAAACCGTCAGTGTATTCAACGTTTAAACATAAATCATTACAGCATTGCGTTTAAAAGGACGACTCTATTATCGGCTTGGAAACTAGCAATTACCGGGTTCTTTAGACGAAAAGAATCAGAGAGTTGTCGGTGGTGCAAATAAAGAACGTACCTCACATTGTGGTTAGGCATTATCAACAACCCTCAAGTAAGAAGATTTAGCGAAACATGCTGTTGGACCGTTTGATGAGACCGCGGTTAATTCATGACAAAAATGTGGTCAAATGTCCCCAATAAGTAGCAGCGGAAATAGTCAAAGGTTCACAATTCAAGACTGAAAATATTTTGGCTCTATTCATTTCAATTTCACTGTGTTTGGGGAGACCATAATTCTCGTATAATAAATAAGGCACCAACCCAATCACTCATCTGGCAATAAACAGGCATTGTCAAGTACTGTTCACCTCAAGGAACATCCCTCATAGCTATGTGATCAGTATTATATGGTCAGTAAATAACAGAATCATAGGTGGAGAAAGATTGCGGTTAAAATTATTCATCAAAAACATTTGTTACCAAGGTAGCCCCAGAGTTATACGCTACTCACGCTGTTTACACAGTTTGGGATGGTAATCATGAATGGTCAGTGCCAGTGGTGAGTAACTTTGACCGCAATCTTTCTCCGCCTATTATTCCGTTATTTACTGACCATATATTATTGACTGCAGTATGCACATATACAGATGCAGCGAAACGATCCAGCATACATTGTGTAAACCTGTGTTTTTGGCTTCTTCATTCACATTAGCTTTTACTTTTACCATAGNAGAGCATAAAGAGATTTGATAGTAACTTGCACCGTCTGTTGGCTTGCTCATTGCAGAAGCTATTTTTTTCAAACGTAAACTACTATCAATTGGAAAAATAGAGCATTCAAGTATACAGGTTTTGATCAAACTCGTACAACACCCTGAAATTTAACAGATTTGTTCAACCTTTTAAACGGTTACTGTTTTCAACCTCATCAACAGGATTCAATATGATATTTTCTCCCATCAGACACCGCATGTTTCTAATAATATCCGTTTATGTTTTAGCTTATACTAATCAAATGACATTGATAGAGAGAACAGAACTTGTGCTGACCAAAACACCTTCATGAAACCACAATCGTTTATAAGAAAAAAAATTAAACTTCCGTGCTGCTGAGCATAAAATATATTTTCAATCTTGATCTGTAACTTTTCGTTCTAATTCAAATTTTATTGCAACACTCAAGGTCACGCAAATTCCAATGTTATCTATATACATGTATGATACTAGAAGTTTTATGGTATTTCCGAGATGGGATTCATGTTGCCTGAGTTTGATCAATAAGTGCATACATTATTAATTTTTTTTTGTAGTAGAAATTACAATCACATTTCAGAAACGAGGAATCTACCAATCAAAGTCTCACTGACAAACAGAACGAAATGGAAAATTTCAGTGGTGCATGGGAGATTCGTTTACATCATTCGACGACCGATGCCATGAAGCCTAAGAGTAGTACAAAAGAATGCATACTAATTGGGAAATCTGATAGTGTTCAACTTACTTCGGGAAAACGATTTTCTATGCAATTCTAAAACCTTGTTCTTTTATCAGCAGATAGCCGCTAGATGAATGTTGCCAAAAAGCACTATACGTAAATTGTCCAATTTGAACCCGAGACCATTCATTACACGTCTTTTGTGATTTCTATCAAGTACAGTTATTGACATACAAATATTGTTATAAGTAGTATTTGAACGGATGGACAAGACGTATATGTATATAATCTGGAGTTGGCGTTCCACGTATCAACACCGTAGCTATGTGCTGTAGATTGATAATGCGATATGTTGAATGTAGTAGAACTATCGACAATTCATAGACCACTATAGTAGTTATTAGATTAGTACACCCGATACGCTCAACAGAATTCTATGCCCGATCATTTGATGTCTAGAATGCATAATGGTCTGTTAGTCCGTCGTTTACCATTCGGGATGCACACCAAAAAGCTTGATATACCCGACTAATTTATTGCAAAAACAGCTGTGATACGTGAGTGTTTGTTGGTCCACTGAATATCACATCAGACATCCGCAGACAATAAACATTCTGTTAATGGGTTGTGATTGCACATTAGGTGTAGATTCCACCGTATTCGTAGTTATATATTACGTTTTATCCTGCCACCCGCTTACGGAGGCACAAACTTGGTACGATTTTGTCAGTTCCCGCAACATAATTACGTTTGCTGCTTTGAAACAATAGCCGATTGATGTAAACTGCAGTTTTCTCGAAGGACATTTCTAACCGTAAGTGAACTAAAAAAATGGGTCCG
Source organism: Echinostoma caproni (assembly GCA_900618425.1). NCBI lineage: Eukaryota > Metazoa > Platyhelminthes > Trematoda > Plagiorchiida > Echinostomatidae > Echinostoma > Echinostoma caproni. The sequence continues at coordinate 37,434 of UZAN01041152.1, forward strand.
GTCACAATACGTTCACAGTGTCAATCATTTGATCACATAACTACGGTTCGTGGTATATCATCTTATTTTATTTTCTAACTAACACTTTTATAAGGAATGTTGTAAAAATTAAGGGGCTGTGATTAAACAGTTCGCAGTTTTCGATCTCCGAAAACTTCTGAATAATAAATGCATCAAATGTGATGGATTGACCTTTCCAATCTAGGGTCAATAGATGGATTCACTGTCGATTGCCTAAAGTATATACATCCGATACATGTGTATCTTGAAATTTTCAGGCTAGTACTTTATACCTCACAGTTTGGGTCTGAACAGAAAAGATAACTTTTTCTGCATTTGGAAGTATGTGTCAAAACTAATGAAATTCATTCACTCAAACTTCACTCTTGTAAACCCGCCCCTCACAGCTTGAACGCACCTGTTACGATGGGCTGGCACAATAAAACTAACTCAGCAAAGCAGAAAGCTTTACCCCATTAATGATGGCGAAGATAGCAGCAACCCAAAAATTGATCAGGACACTTCGAGATATCCGACTGGCTCATTCACTGAGCTCATTTCACTTTGCTTTTAAAACTTTGCCTTGTGGAAAAAAACCATATTGGGAACTTTATACCTAATTCCATTTCTCGTGTTCGTCGAGCTTAGCAATTTGTTTGCAAACGTTTCGTCGCCAGCCAAGGTGAAATCATCAGCGCTTGTAAAGTGGCAGTTATCTGCTTGTATCCGTTCGTTTATTTATGTGTTCTTCTCCACCAACCATTTGTTGTCCCTTCATCCTGATTGCGGTTTCGTCCCGTTCTCAGGTAACGGCGTGAACTTTTGTGTTGCGTCATTTGATCTTTGAGTTGCATTGGAATGTACTCGTGATGCAGTTTGATGTGCTTGTTTATTGAGTTGGTTGAAGTTTAAAACACGCCAGAGAATTTCTCGAAGTTTGGCACCCTTCGTCGAATTTATGTGCCTCCCGAATAAGTTGCCTCTAGGCTTCAAGTATATGCCAAAGCCTTTTAAATATGTGATCCGGTTTGAGTATGGTGACACTACAGGATCTTTGCTCAATGAGCCTGACACCTCAAGGCTATCTTTCGAAGATCAACTTGTATGTTTCTTGGACTATAATTTCAATTCCTTCCGTTTTGCGGATAATGTGTGGGCAGTTTGTAGCCAAATAATTTATCAATTTTTTTAAGAGATACGCTGTTTAGAAAACGTGTGCTTACCTTAATAAACACTGTCATGGAACTGGAATCATTTATTAAAAGGAATGAATTCCCATACTTCTTTGCCTGAAATTTTTTCCAAATCTGAGTTGGAACTTTCGAACTACTAACATTTTCATCGCAACACTCAAGGTCGCGCCATTGCAAACGGTGAAAATTAGCAATACAGAAGTGGTAGACAAAATCAGGAATGATTACACTTTACCCGTAGCCATCAATATAGGAGTATGATATTCGAGAATGAAACGCATTACCAAAACGAGAGTGATGTTGTACGAGTTTGATATAAACGAACGGATATAGGCAGAACACTGCCACTTCACACGCACTAATGATGTCACCTCGGCTGGTGATGAAACGTTTGCAAACAAAAGGCTGAACTCGGCGGAAAGGTAAGATGGAATTCTGTTCACCCGAGCTACGAAAACCGATTTTCAATAATTTGTCAACTGCATACTTAGACCACCTCTCCACATTCCTTCACCTAGTTGACACATAATAATTGTTTTTTGTTTCTGAAATTTCTTTACACTGACTCCAGGAATCTTGATTTGAATTATTGTTCATTCTATTTCCCCTTACGTTTGTTCATGGTCTACTATTCAAATGTACTAAACGTTAGCTTATCATTCGTGAAATAACAATCTTGATACTTGTATTCGTAAGAACACTGCACGATAAGCAGCACGCGCTTTGCCTTTCACAGTCACGAGTTTTTAACAGTTTAGCACTTTAAAAGCTTTCAAAACGGAAACATTTCAATTGTTTAATTGGAGCTCACAAGTCCAAACGTTGATCTGAGGAATGAGAACCACGGGTTAGTTGGTAATGGTAATGATGACGCTCTAATAGTTTTGCTGCAGTGTTTACCATTTATTCATCCTCTCACTCCAGAACAGTATGAATACTTTTGCTCCAGTTCTCGTTGCCATGAAAGAACACTTGCCACAAAATGTAATGATCAGGTTGTGGATGTTAATGAACTTGGCAAGAAGCAAGAAAAATTGCATTGTTTATACATAACTATGTATCATACTCCATACTTAAAAATTGTAATACAATGTGAATAACACATGAGAGAGCTCCATGGAAATTTGATGCAAAATTTCTGCCCTAAAATGATAATATTCATAGTGGCAGTAATAAGAAAATAGTCTGCTAAATTCTACTAAAATGATGCTCCAAGTGGTCACCCCTAAAACTGTGGTGACACCGGAAGACTAGTCAAATGACGTTTGATGACCATCAACGGCTGTACGTACAATGCGGGAAAATTGGTCTGCATTGAGTTGAGTGACGTTCTAACTAGCATATAAAAAGACCCCGTAAAAGAACATTCCCGATTCCGTTGTTCTCCACGAGTACCTTGAGGCACTCGGGAAAACATATATTGAAACAGAACAATCTCTAGCAAGAATACAAGGTGCAGATCGAACATTCGGTCAGTAAAATCGTACCACCTCACCTGTACCTGTCTGTCTGTCTACCTATCTGTTTGCATAGTTGTTTGTTCGACCTTTCATCAGTTCATCCGAGGGCACAATTTCATTTTCTCTTCAGCTTAGATGATCTTGTCAGATAAAGTTAGTTGAAAAAGTGTCATCACACCAGCCAAAGGATGAAGTTAGTCCTGAACTGCAACAAATCCATTCCTTACTTTGTGCCTCCAACTTTCATACATGCCACACTCTTGTCACTTGATTTCCATTCCCCTATCCATTTTGCCCGGAGCTATTACGCTTATACCGCTGCATTCTGTTTTCCTGGTTCAACTCAGTATAGGCTTATTAACTTCCTGTTCTTGTGTGCCTTCATGTTCCATATCTTTCAGTTTCTCCCTATTCTTGTCTCAAATGCAATTATCTGTCGACGCATCAAACCAAGAATATCCTTGATCCTTACCTACAAGTTACTCAAAACCAGGGCCTGCATTCAGATGTATGAACCATTTGAGCAGTTTTCACTATCCACTTTCAGTGATTCATGAAAGAAGTAATTCGAATACGTTTTGATTCTAATACTATCTCTAAGCCAAAAGCATATAGGCGGGTTACTCGCAAGTCATTCGTTGTAAATACAGACATGAAAGTAATATCACTGATTCAAACATCTCGCCAAGTTATTGTGGTTGTTTTCGAAATTTAAATGGTAAATCCCTTTTCGTTCATTGATTTCAAACTTGTTGGCTATTCCAGATACAACGTGGAACACTACAACTCCGACTTCTGCATCACAGTTTTCTCAAGTAAACCGCTTGCGACTANTAACTGTACAGTTTTCGATGTGTTTAGCCAGCCCGTCATGATGCATCCACATGGTAGCCTATAAAGGTATAGATTGTAAAACATTGCTCTCATTTTGGACGTACATTTCTTTTTTCAGTGTATAGCAATGCATAGCTAAGGGTGAATAATAATTATTCTGACCTTTATCTCCCACTGCAATTTTCTTACCTCCACAGTATCAGCCTTTGTAATTTGTACGCATGGAGGTTATGTGTGGTGTCCGCGTAAAATTCTGCCCTTTACACATATGGAGGAGTATTTACGGAAGCTTGATCCTTGAACTTGCAGTTTGGACAAACGGTCAAAATGCGGCAAATAAATAAATTTGAATACCTAAGGAAAGACTAATCAGATGTTTCATTCGTGAATACATTTTGGCTGAATGTGAAAAAGTTGGATTGATTTGTTTGCTGAAGACCTTCAGAGTTGAGCTCAGTAATGCTTTTTGTTCAAACACGTCAACAGCAAATGTTTTAAGAAAAAGTACATCAATAAACATGCTATTTTCGTCGAATTGTTAACTGGCTGATTTCTGTCCAATGACGCACTCTACATCGTTGTTTTTCGGTCATAAAACTGTAATTTGATTTTTTTCTCGCAATGTTTAATTATCCTCAGGAATGTTAAGATACGAATTTTGGCTTTATACGTCGATGAGCGTATTCTCGAAAACAAAGTTTTCCCCTGCCATGTGTATGCTTTAATTTTGCTTCGTAAATCTCCTTCTGAAAAGGAAACAAACAGCAAATAGGATTGAGCATCATGCCTACATCATGTCACAGCATTTTAACAAACTTGCTGAGAAACTCTCCTTGATAAACATTTCGTTCCAATATGATACATTGGGGACTGAATCTCAGTCTTTTTCTCCGCTGCAACTCTTTCACTCCTTACATTCATGAGAGAAAACCCTCGTGCTCAATGCGAGTTATAAGAGACAGAAGAAACAGACGCTCTCGCTCGTTTTTCCTTACTTTAACCGCAAAAAACTGTACGCTGAGCAATCTGTAACCATGAGAAACACCCATATATATTAGGTTTGTTATCCATTTTGTGTACCGAAGAGATTGGGTTAAATGCTTTTCATTTAAAGAAAAAAACACTTGACCATTATCAATATCTGAGAAACCGAGACTTGTGTTAACCGAACAGGATATTTGATTCCAATGTACACTGTTTTCGCTTTTTTTGTTTTTCATTTTTTTAGATTAGCAAGCTTGGATTAGCCCATTTGTTTGTTAAGAGACACAAGGGGCCTCATGTTTATGCCAAGTGTCTGGTTTGTCGCTTTCTTTTCGTGTATCATTTACTGACTCAAATGGTTGATTATTTCGCCAACGTTCACACTGTCATCTGATGGTTGGTGTTCCGGTGAATCGCTCTACTTTACGTAGTTTTATCTAATAGGTAACCTTGTTTCATTTTCACACCACCGGTGAGAGAATGTTCTCACAAACACAACCTCGAATTGACTGCATAAACGACTAATACAAGGGATGTCAACCATGGCTTCGACACCGCGCAAACTAAACAGGCGAAATGATAGTAACTTGAATCGGTTGAAGTGAAACGTTCCCGCCTTGGATTAACAGTCGTTAATTTTTATCGTTATTGCGCAAATCCAATCCAACAATTCTTTATCTAGCGTTACCTTTGATACATTTTGGCCCAATATTTATGGAATACCAGATAGATTTATATATTCAACTAGAAGAGGACAAAACACAGAAATGAAACGTGATGACAATACTGCCTAGTTGATATCTGCGCAGAAATCTCACAGGGGTTTAAGAAAGTGCTACCCAAACAATACCGGTGTATTTCAAATATCTTCAATGGAATATTTACTAGATTTTGTTTATGTGGGATTTTAGCCGTATCTAATAACATGTTAGTGTCCGCATTGTAACGTGTGCATACAGTCGTCGAACAACAACGGAATGGTCTCAAAATTATTCGCAAACGGTTGGGTGTGGTCTTGACCCTGAGCCCCAAGAAATCAGAATTATATCCCCAGGATAAAGTGCAGCCCAGATGTGCTTCAATAATAAAACATGTGTGATGGTTGACCCCATCACCGCTTTGACAGTAATCGTGATCAAACAGTGGAAGAAAATCGACAATTATTTAGTTCTTACTCACCACAAGGTCATTTGTATGCTAACTACAACAGAAGGTGTAAAATAATAGTGCACACACCTTGTAACAAAGAACATCCTGCATCGGCATGTAGAAAACAGCAACAGTATAATCTCTTGTTGTATTTAGTATCATTTTACTTTTAAAAGTTAACCACAGCCCGCGTTGATGATGATCACGTTATTCAAGTCCTACACCTTGTGGTAGCAAAACTTCGTCATATAGTATTTATAGTTGTTCAATTTTTAAACGAGCCACCACTGTTACACCGAAACATGACGGTATTTATCAGGATGAACAAAACGTACTCTCGTATCTTTCAGGTTTATAACTCAGAGATGAATAGAGAAACAATTTGACAGCTATGGGGCCGCACACACACAGACAAATGTAAACGTATTTACAGAAATCATAACTGTAGCGGTTGCGGAGAAGTGTGTGGGTGTGTGAATATTCACTCAGAGAAGACATTGATTTCTTGTTACAAGTAAGGATATTCCGGGTCCGGACCCGAAACCCTAGCTTTGCAATCGCATAACAGTTGCAATCCACAGAAATCGAACATGCCATGTACGAACCAAAAGGGACATAAGAGTTGTTTCGTATGTTTGTTTTCGTACTATAACACAAATGATTCACACCGATGCTGATTCCGAAGTCACACACGATCTTGCTGTGGTTCTGTGAATGCCGAGACAGTCAAGTAGGTGCACGGACCGGATGTGGTAACATAAAATGATATTTCACGAGAATCATTGAAGGACTTCACCTGGATTGTAGCTTCTTGCTAACCAATTCGTTTGTTGTGTTGATCTGATGAACTGGTCTTCGATCAAATTAGTCCAAGGTAGATAGGAATCTGTTCTCCATATAATGTTGATTTCAGCATGGAGATTGATTATCACATTCCTTTGTCAATAGACCCAGTTGTGTCTCCGCTTCAACAGGATCGTTTACTGATGGCCCATGCCAGACACCACCATCACCGTCCGCAATCGTTAGCCGATGTTGTGTTGGCTTTTTCTGTGGTGTCACATCAAAGCTGATCCGGGAAACGTTAACGCGATAGGTATTAGTCGGCAAATAGGTCATCTCCACATTTGGTGCGTCCGAGCGATTCATGTTCCGTGGACCCTGAGTTTTGCCCCGACACTGTAGAATTGCTTGAAATTCCTGGCGGAAGTTATTATTCAACCAGGCGTACAAAAATGGATTATATACTGCCGAGCTCATAGCTAGCATGTGACAAAATATAAATGCGTTGTGGAAATGCCAACTTTCCTCAATCTGACCACCCACTGAGTCAACAATAATCCACAGTGCGTGCAAAGGAATCCAACACAGCACAAATATGACCACCATGGCGATCAGCATTTTATTGGTGCGACGTTTTCTTCGAATATCACTTTCCTCACGTTCTCGACTCTTTTGACCCGATCCAATTTTCAAATCGCATCGTGCACGTAGGACACAACTTACGCGATAATAACAGATAGAGATGATGAAACAGGGAACAACAAACTGCAGGACGAATGTGATCACTGTGTAAATCTGTCCGAGAACAAATGAACAGAGAGAAATAGAGAGTCAGCTAAGATGAGAAAATTCGTTTCGTAGGAATTATTCAATAATTGCAGCACAGCATATATTGCTGAAAGTTGTTTTCACTTTCAAATAACAAAGAAAGTGCTAATGATGAGGCTCTATGCGAACAGTTAATTTGAACAACCAATTCACATAACCATATCCCTCCATGGCATTCATATTCATCCACCCTCTCTTGGTAAACATTTCCGACACGGTTTGCTTTGTTTAAGGACCCCATAAAACAAACTGAGGAAGCAACCTGTTTCAGCCAATGGAAACTAAAAGGACAAGTTTGTTTGAGGTTGTTTGAAATTATCGGGATATGTTATCTATTGTTGAGGCGGAAGTAAGAGTGCCCGGTTTCATTGAGCTCACGTTCGTTTGAGTGACAAAGCTCTTCGGGAACCAAACAAGTTTCGAGTAACTTCAAAAATATATTTAATTTTTGTTCTCTCACAACTTCACCTGTTCGCTTTTACATTTGAAAACTTCAATTCAATCATCCCGAGAGATTCCAAATAAGCCTTATTAGTTAGGAGCAACAAATAACGGTAAAATGTTCACTTTATGCCCCTCCAACCTGTGCAGTTTCAGTTTTACAAATGTAATCGTTCCCAACAGTAATCCATTTATCTGCATCACTCATATTTTACGCAATGAATAAACCCCAAGTAGCCATTAGGTATGTGCCCAAGTTGATCACTCAATACTCAGAGGACGTGAGTTTCGGTCTAACTTTGTACTGATATTTACCATTTGGTTTAAATTTGCTAAATGTTTGCGTGTTTAAAACTGATGGACTGTATTCAATAATCACCCTGAGTCACTTTTACGTGCGTTGCTCTTTGTCGTCGAGTGAACACATAATTTCTTTATCTGAAAAAGAAATTATCATTTCCATTTCTTTTCACTTAAACCATCTAATGAAAACAATCACTTTCAATCTATATTGTTGGTGATTTTGTTCAGTAAAAACAAGTATACCGTTACCTTAACTTTCAAATTTTAAGTGCCTCTCCTTGGAGAAAGAACAATCTATGGGTCTACTTTCCAATTATTAGCTACAACAATTGTTTCTTAATATTGTTTACCGTAGGGTGAAAAACATTTTCCAACACTGCACAAAACAGGCACATTACCCGAAGCGGTATTTACACACACACACAAACACAAACACACACACATGCACACAGCAGTGACTCACATATGTTAGCTTCTCACGAGAAGGACAAGAACAAATGCTTCTAGATGACAGCCATTAAACTACATGACCGAATTCCTATGGATATTCATGCTCTACCATACACATGAACCCAATGCAACTTCAATACAATCGAATACAATCCCAACTAACGCCAAACCAGATGAACGGGCAAATCTCATTTTCCTGCATTTGATTAAAATGTAACTTAAACGCAGCAGAAACACAAAGTTGGACATAGTGGAATACGTCTCTTAGGAATCAAATTCAACTATTCAGAGTGAGATTTATCAGAAATTACATACTGAGAGCATTTCGCTGAAAATGAAATCAATCTGTTTTTTTTCAAAAATAATCAACCAAACAGGAGGCAAGACGACGAACAGGTTGGACAAATCAATATTATTCGAAGTAAACTAACTAATCAGTGTATTAAAAACATCAGTCATCGACTCAGAATGAATGACTGTGAAATGTCTGTGTTCGTTTACCAGAAGGCGTAGCCCGGAATAACACTACTTGTAACAACATGTGTCATTGTTTGCACACCCTGAGAAATAAACAAAAAGTATTTTACTGGTAATCAGCATCGATAAACGAGATGTTATCATTTGTATTGCAAAATTGTTTCCATGTGAAAAAGAAAAAATGTTTCATCAAAGAAGTTTCGAAATTTCAGACAACGCCCAAATTTATTATCATCTAACGAAAATCGCTGGGAAAATACAGCTCAAAATTACTTTCTGCCCCTTGTTGAGTTTCAAGTTAGTGGGATGATTAGTTAATTCCGCCTATCCTGAGCGTATTTTTCAGCCTCAATATCACGTTGAAAAAACAGAAACCCGTTTGCTTCATTCACATCAAGCTTAATATTTAAAAATTAGATCCCTTCTGAATCGTTTTACACAATATTTTGTTTTTAATGTCAATAAGCAACATTTATCAGAAATAAAAACAACTACTAATCTACTGAACATAATAATTTAGCTGCTTGCGCGTGATCCTCATTGTTCGTTTTATTCTTTGCGCTGTTGCCGATTAACAGTTTATTTCGAATAGCAAACGAATAACCATTACCTATATTCACCCGGTTTGTCAAACATTAGAGAGTGTCTGATTCATATAAGATTCCCTATTTCTACCTGTATCGATCGAATTGTACTCGTAAGGCTCTAAAACGAACCACGAAATCGAACTATTGATATCCATTTGGCATTTAAACCAAAAATTTGATTTGTCAGGTTAGTTCAACACAATGCACAAAAGGAGTAAAACATACATCCCTTTTCCAACAGTTTGTTTGATAAACTTGCCTCAACTGACTTATAGAGCGGAAGTCATGATGAAGCTCAAATTTGTCACTCAACCAACCTGGATATCGATTATTTCAAAATCACTGTTTGAATTGTCTACAAAGTTCGAACAAAACAGTGCAAGAACAATTTGAATAGTGAAGATTGCAAATTTTGTCATCAGCCTAATGAAGCTGTTTACAAACACTTATGCTTAGAAGCAATTTTCACTTAACTCTGAACAAGTGATGATTTCCATACCCATTAATAATGATTCAGTGAATCATGTTCTTCTTTTGAACCTTGGCGAAAAACTGCATTTCCAGTTTTGTATGTGAAACAATATCTACATTTTGTGTCCTTAATATCCGAATATTACATGATGTATGTATATCACAGAAATATCACCAAATACATCCTTTATATCAACTCCACGTCAGACTCTATAATAAACACGACTTGACACTATCAATCTGACCGTTTTATTTGCAAACCTTTTCACGGGAATGTATCTGATTGCAATGTCAAAGTCAATATTTGTGTGCACTAGTGTGGGCTTTCAAAATCCCACAATGATCGCTCAAAGAGATGAAACTTTAGTGCACCCAAGAGATTTAAAGAGGAAAAACTGTGAAATTCTTACCAGTTAATTAATTAAATCAACTGGAGCCAGACCAGATTCTGCTATAAAAGGAATTTTCGAAAGAAACAAGGGCAAGAATGATTAAATCAGAAATATTTTTTCAGTCGATTTGAATGAAACTTAATATCACCGTCTCATATCGTCGACATGAGAAAACTTTGTTCACCTGCATAGTCGTTTAACAGCTATCATCGTGTTATACATTATTGTCAACATTCAAATATCACCTTAAGCTCATCTCTTATTGAGAGTGAAAGACAAATGTATTATTACTTTTTCAATAAAATTTAATTACTGTGTAGAACACTCGAAACCGAATAGACTTTTCTTACCGGTTGTGATCCTTTATCTGGCCAAGACTGTTCACAATTTGCATCTTTGGTAACTGGATCCACTTTGATTTCTTGATATATACCCAACGGTAATGTCACCAGAATGGAGAACAACCAAACGGATGCTATGATTAAGCCACAGATGGTTTCAGACATACGTGAAACAAATGGGTGCACAATTACTAGATAACGGTCCACAGCAATTGCGGTTGAAGTTAGCGTAGACACATACACACTTGTTCCCATTGTCATGGGCAATAAATGGCACAGTGCTGATGGCAACTTCCAACCTTTCATATAGAAGGCCAAGGGAGTGAACGGTGTCGATACAAAGGTCATGAGAAGGTCAGATACTGCCAGGTTAGCAATGAACAAATTAGTGATCGTCCGCATGGCAACAGATCGTATCACAGTCAAAATGACAATGCTATTTCCAACTGTACTGAGCAAAATAATCGACGGATAGATAATAGCAGCCGCAATTTTCATTGCCGACTGAGATTGCTGTGTGTCAACAAAGGCAGAGGACGAGTTTCCCGTCTCATTCGCCTCGGATGTTGGTAAACCGCTATCATTAAACATGACACAGTATAATGGGACGGAAAGTGTAGATTCAGTTCGAACAACACACTGAATATAGGATAACGATGTGAGCATTAGAAAGTAGGTTCACTGTTTCCCATTTTACCCTGATTGGTTGGAAATTCTGCACCAATGGGAAGACGATCAAACGACTAACCATTTTCACTTACTGACTCCTATTCTCACCTGTATGATACATTAAACTGAATTGGATAAGATACAATTGCCCTGTGATGCCAAATAAAAAATCATCAAAGAAATATAATACATCTTGAATATGGGTGCAAGACATAAAAAGCAAACTCCATTCAGAACCCATCAGCAAAGAATACAAAAACGCGTGAAACATAAATGTGAACACCATGGAAGTTGATCAAACCAGAGTACAAGGGATTTCAGTAGTAATTTTTCTTTACGCCTAAACAATTGTTTTATCAAGATAGAAAGATAAATACGTTCTCGATTATCCTTTCGTCTGTCAGTTATTTGTATATTCAATGCCGATCTTGAGCGTGTTTTAGGGGGCTATCGCGAATTGAACCCAAATTCGACACATGCGTTTTCAATTAGTAGGATTCCTTTTACAATCGATAACCACCGGCTTCGATAAACAATTTCTATACCGTACTGGATATATTTATCATTGTCTTCAGTCAACGAAACGTTTTGAGAATCATACTAGTAGAGCATTTCCTTTCCTTTCAAATCTTGTGGTTTCGGATGAATTTAAGGACCAAGCATATCGTCCATCGAGATGGATGTTGAGACACGTTTGAGGGAGATTGTGCTCATCCTGAGGACAGATCTAACCCGAGTTGCGGTTGTAGAGACCAACGCCAAATATATCGAGCTGACTAGAGACCACTTTCACTTCCATTGTCGTTTTATTCCCTAGATCCCCGGAATGGTTCCACATAAGTAATGTAAGCTCACCATTTCGAAGAATTGTGTGAAAAAACTGAAGAAGACTTTATCCAAATAATCTGAAGCAATACAGACACAAGCAGTGGCGAGGGAACAAACTAGACAGAAACGTTATTTTGCCTCAAACTGCTGGGCCAAAAGTAACCCCATGAGAGATTCTTGAAACTCCAAAGCGTGTGTTCATGCATCAGACGTTTCGCACTCAACTACATTCAACCACTTGCCTAAGATGAAGAGAGGAAAAAAAATTTCAATTTGTATGGTTTAGCGTATTACCTATACGGAAAAATTTGTTGTGTAAAAACGTTTCCCTCACAAAAGCATATCGAAGTTGCCCACGTTACAGAATGATAAATAAAATGAAAGTTTAGGAAAGATTTGCAAAGCATATCAAAACTGATGGAAAAAAAATGTCACCATCAAGATTGTGAAAACCAAAACTTGGATTCCATCAAAGAAGTTCAACGATAACATTCGAGGCTACCGTAGATCAACATTTCTCATCCAAATGACGTGACACACAAGGCTCCTCTATCACATCAAGTGCAATGATCAGTCTATTTTATTTGAAATTATAAAACCCCGTTGATTTCGCATCGTTCTACATAAACCAGAATTTCAAGGCAGAAAATTCACTCACTTTTCTCGGGGACAATATTGATCCGACTGTAAATGGTGCTTTAAGCATATGTATTTGTCGATTGAAATCTGCCTCAAGCACGTTTTGTAGTGAAACTAAAATTAACGTCATCCAACTCTCTCATGCAGAACATACGTAATTGTGTCCACACCATATCGGTCGTATTCTGGAACACTCATTTTTATGTACGATTTCATTCCTATCTTCTGGATTGTTCTTTAGGCATTGCATGATTTATGTGCTGATTGAATGTGCAACCGATGTCGTCCGAAAAGTGGTCCTACTAAGAGGCTTTCGCATTAGGCGTGTACACCTTTCCAAGTAGAATTAAAACTAGTGTGCTTTCACATCAAAATGTTCATTGCACGGGACAATCCGTAGCACTGCTTGTTGAACAACAACTAAGATGAAAAAAATGTTCTTTTCATTTTTATAGTTAAACACATCGACCAAATGATCGAAGACGTGAATTTCAAACAAAACAACACATTGATGAAAAACCGCGTTGTCAATGATTTTTATTATTTAAAATACATCACAATATATATCACGACTTATGTATGAATTGTGTTGAAAAATAAATATAAAATCATGTCACATCACGGATTACCATAGAATGGATTCGATCACGAGACGGAAAATCTGATTGATACGGTGTACGTGTGTGTGGTGGGTGGGCCAGGGAAGCTTAGGGGCCTGTAGATTTTGTTTTTCAGCATACCGCTTAAGGTATAAAGAAACCTGGTGAGTTGTCTAGCAAATAGACCAGATAGATCGGTAGTGGGGACACTAGAAGAAGAGCTCCATTTAACAATATCGATCATTCCTCCTAATGGTATCCAGAACGTTGAGGCAACGAAATAATTCAATGAATGAAGTGAACGTTACAGAACACCTAGGTTAAGAAACAGTCTGTATACATTTTTGTGCCCTTCAAGGAGCACTCATTAGTTGAAATTATACAACGGAGATTATTCGATGCAACTGATAGACATATCTATGCATCAAAGCTGTTTGTCTTGTCAAAAACCACTTGTGCGTTTACGATTGAAGGATAAAGTTACCGAATGGGTTGTGTCATTCTGTGTATACTCAAATGCTTTTTTGTGGAACTCAATGCATAAGCCACATGGTCAGGCACTCGTGAAGACTACCCTGCGGGGCTTATTACCAGAACGATTGAAACACTCATCTACACCAAGTTGAAATAATCTGTGAACGTGGCCTAAAGTTATTAGGTCATTATTGACGCAGTTTTGCTTTAAATTCTAGGAAAAGCATTGGGAATTATTTTGCACGCACCCCCTCCTGCTGTTTGCTCAAATCAATTTGTGCAAATGATTAGGTTTCTCTGGCTACCCACAAAGCACACACGCATACCGCATTACGAGTACTCTCGCTTACTGGATGGGTGCACAAATAACTGTGGTCATAGTGAATCCAATTTGCGGTTTCATGATGTAATCCATTCCAGTAATCCGTGATGTGATGTGATTTTATCTTGCAAGCCATCAACACCTGTGTGGTGGTATATATTGTGATGTATTGAGAATGATAGAACTCATTGAAAAGGCGGATTTTCACCAATTTTTTTCTTATTAGAAATGTACCCCGTGAGACTATTCAGACAAAATGTGAATTATAAACACCCCTGACGAATCCAAAACCGTCATTAGTTCCTGTTGTGGTTTTAGGAAGAATCAACTGAAAGTAATCGACCAACTCCATAGTAGTCGAGCTTCAGTGTATTCAATACTAACATCTATATAACGAGTTCTAATGATCGCAAGAAAAGCTATGCATCACTATTGAAACAGGCTGCCACAACTATTCACTCAAGTAGCTCGGTTATGCCAACCTTTTTTCACGACTTTCTAACAATCTTTCATAGTTATTGACTAGTTTACTTCATTATCATACTTAGGTGGTAGAGAATACTATTTGTCTTTCAGGACTCCGAAGATTACCTGTAGGAGTCGAAGTAGGCACATATTATGAATCACGAACGCCACCGAAACAGTTAATCGCACTAGCACTTGCGCACAACAAGCTCCCGAGACGCCGAGACGCAGGAAAAAGACCACAGAAGAGGCAGTTTGTATAATGAAAGAAATCAATGGGATTGAATAACATGTAGAAAGGAGGTTTATTGGTTATACAGGTATCCACCAATGGCCTGTTTGTATTCTTGACGTCATACATCTGCTTGAACCCTACGACTTCTGAATTTATCGGCATTTTTGGCCTGTGGTTCGTTGTCCGGAAACTGTAACACGTCGCTCCGTGGCTGTCGTTGTCCCGTGGACTAGGATCATCACACTACCGTAAGTAAATTCAAATGCAAAGAAACAGTGGAAGGTTTAAACTGTTTGTATTGGCAACATGCTCTGATGAATGGTGTGCAAAAGAAATGAAGCTTTACCCCTATGCCTAATCACTTCTTTCTAGTGGGGTCCAGTCAGTGGAGTAAATTCACTGAGTCAAGTGATGAGATTAATTTGGATTACAATGAGGATGAAGATGAGATTGCATGCTGAATCACGGGTTTAAAATTGAGGATCCGCATTCATCTTAGTCCGCTGAAGAATGAGAATAAAATCTTTGAATCCCATAATATGGTGGTCAGACCATTTGTTTCACGCCTCCGCAGTCAGTTCCAAACATGGGTTTACTTTCAGTTATAATATAATGTAGAACAACTGGATTGCATGATGGTTTACACCTGATGTAGAAGAAATGTTTACTTCAGATCGAGTAGTGTCAAATGCCTAGGATTAAGCACAACTGTTGGGACAATGAAAGGCTTTTGAAAAAGTTTCCTCAGGACACATCGGGATTCAAGCGCTCGATGCGACGACAGTCATCAGAATGCCTAATCTTATTCTCTTCCGGTGGATTAGAAATGATTTTGAACACTCTTTACGATTGGCATGATAACTTTCTGTATCTGTCCGTTCAACGGCAAGTGAATACGATGAATCATTCCACAGCGTGAATTTTGATTTCATCGGTTTATTATTCACTTCCTATGGGGAAGAACAATTACTATTGGGCGTGCTGCGCAGATGGGTTCCAATCTATGCCTTGATCTATAAACGTCCGACAAGAAATTGACGAGCTTTCATTTTAAGTTTGTTCTCAACGTGCAACTAAACGAAAATCCTATGATTCTGGCGACTTTTCAATACACCTATGCCTTTGAACATAAAACGAAACCGTCATACCTTCAAGTGATTCCAACCAATCGCATTCTGCTGGTCATCAGAGAGTGATTGGTGCTGCATCCGTCACACGCCACCAATTAGATCGGGTGTAGTAAACCCCGTACAGTCGAAATGAACTGATTTATACATTCAGAAACTAACTAATTTTGATTCAAATGCAACCAAGGTTCTAACTGCGGTGGAGTTGGACTGTTCGTCCCTCACCTGGAGAACGTTATATCCTTGACTGCCGATCGAGTGAGCTTGAGACCAGAAAATACTAACCCTGCAGTACTTGACCTCGTTCGGCCGAGTAAACAAGCGAATCAAGTCAAGATGAATCCGTAAATCGGTCACTATGCTCAATATTGGAATCAGTATCCAGCCTAGAGAATTAATAGCTTAGTAAGTAAGTTGAAGTGAAACAGACGTTTCCTCGAACACCACAGATTCTTTTGAACCAGATTCCATTTCTGACTTATTTTTGATATTGAAAAACACAATTGAAAGATAAATTTGTCAGTTACAGAGCAAATGAAGCGTGAACTGAAAACACCAGGAAGCACTGGACAGCTATCTCGACCTGGTTGGGTCCCATTGGCAGTGCGAATCCATCGATCCAACTAGAGATCGAACCCGACACCTCACAAGCAGAACGGAAGCATCCCAACAACTCGGCCACCGGGCAGCTGATCAGACCGTTTTTCATTTTCCATTAATACGATATAGCACGACTCATCTTTACGAGCGTTTTGCGGGCCACAGACCCTGCTCATCTCAGCACTAGACCCCGGGTTATGACTCGTTCGGAAACATTCGCAATCTGACTACTTATTTTCTATATACACGACGAATTCACCATTTAAATTGAACCAAATCCTCCAGTAATCACCTAAAGAGTTAGCAGCACAATACATACGTGTATACATGGGAGGATATCTCTTAGATGAATTCTGTGCTAGGCGAGAAAACACTTGCATCTCCCTGATTCATATGTGAAGCTGTTGCAAGCCTACAAAGTGAACAACATTCGATTTTGTTTTGATCATGAAGAAATTGCGCCGCATTACCTTAATGTTCAATTCCTCGCCAACATGTGACCAAGGTGACAAAATTTTATATTGGTTTGAATCTGAAAGCTTTAAGTTGAGAACAGAAGGTAATCGTTTTAGCTTAAACCTGCTGCCGGGCAGGTCTTCTGTTTTCCATTCTATCTGCATGCCTAGCTGGATAACCACTTCAAGTCCCGAGGCTTAGGTTGCCGGTTTCCTCCACTGAACAGCAGGTATTCGCAACTATGGGGTCTCCGTCTGCTGCTCATCAAGCAAATGTGTGTAATGAAAACATCTGATGGGAAATCAAAGCTCGTATAGTGTACAACACTAAGAATTACGTTCGCAGTAATAACCAAAGCCCGGTTGGTAAGCAGATCATATAATAAAATGAAAACAAAGGAAGAAACCAAACCAAAACATGTCAACTGGGCTTAGTTGAGACAGTGTCCTGATTCAATGAATCCCATTTTTCTTTGAACCTCTTTGAACCAATGTTATCTTTTTATAGTTATTCTGCATAGCATATTACAAGGGAGTGTTCACGTTCACCTCATTGGATATCTAAAAAGCTGTTGTGTAAGATAATACCGTTTGTGGAGAAGATATCATGTTCAACGTCATTAAAGGGACTCAAAAGCTTTGTCGAAAAATCAGGTTTCACCTGCACATGAATGCATCTTGAAAAACAATTTCACTCTAAATTACTGAATGGCTACGTTGGTTCAGAGGCTACAACGTTCGAACCGTTCACAGGCATCTGGTGGGGCAGCACACCTGTAACATAACTACAATTCTAGCTATTTAGAAATCAAACGGGAAGTTCAAGGTCAGACCGATTTTTGTCACATTTGCAGTGCTGGACATAATAGATGAATTGCAAAAGCGCTTATATATTTGAGCGTCAATTATCCACAGTGAACTATGGTTGGCAAATAAAAAAAGCTATAGAATTACCGTGCTGAGTCACTCCTTACACTGATTGAAAAGAATATTGCAAGAATATGTGCATCAACTGAACCACGAACGAGTAAGAAGCATTTGAGACTAACAGTCAACAACCACAATATCTGTGGATTGACAAGCAACAGACTAGGACTACATTCAATGGCTTTTGTTCACTAACATGTAGTAGAAGTTGAATGAAGAAGCCAAAAACACAGGTTTCTATAGTTGAGTTTATAAAACAGTAGATGTTTCCAAGGTTATGAATCAAATGAAAGAGACAAAAAATGACGTTCGTGTTTTGCCGGAGAACATGTTTGGGAAACACTAAAATTAGCAAATAATGTTTTATCAGAAGAAATAATTATCATACAGAGATAAAAATATGCACGTTCATACTCAATCATTCCTTTCCAAATGTATGTCACATGTGGATGGGCATTATTGCAAAACCAATACCGTTTTGTCCTCAAGATTCCTCGCTAAATGATCTCCAAAGATTTGTGCCATATTGGCATTAGGAACGTTGTTTAATGACAATTCATTTTCCATAGTGTTTTTGGTTTTAAGGAAGTACAGTGATACTGCGAGATCTTCATTTATGTAATTTCTTGAAAGTTAGAAATGGATTGTTGTGAAGTTAGAAATGCACGACCAGGGCAAAAGCGGAGATTTGGTGATATAATTATGTATTAAACTGCTTCATAAAACGCTTCTGAGAGCACAGTTCACCGAAGTAAAGTACGATCATCAAATATTTTTCATAACGATATGCCTATTGGGTAAATTATTCGAATGATGATTTTCACCACAGTGATGAATCAATTAATATGCTTTAGCAGCAAACCAAAATAGTGGTATCTTACATGAAATGGGTATCAGTAGCCAACGTTTTAACAGGATCCGGTAGGTTGGGGTAAAGCAGTATTAGTCAGAAAGATTCTAGGTAATGAACGGCTTCACTATATAAATGTCTTCCACTGATATTATGGGTTTTTTCGATGAATACGCAACATGTTATTTCGATGAGAATTTTATTAATTAACCTTGAGAGACGAAGCAAGTGCGTGCCTCGACGAATGTAGTACTGTAGGCATAATGATAAGGAGTCTAACTTGAAAGTTCATTTTCCACTAATAACAATTTGCGCACACTGTATTCCATTTTTTGAATGAAATCAGGCTCTCAAAAACCACGGTTTTCATTGATTTCTTTAGGTGTCTCTAAGAAACGACCTGTATTTATTAAAATCAAGACAACTCAATAAACATTTTTGCAATAATCCAAATGAGACTTGCAATAACTACGTTATACTAAGATCATTACTTTTCTCTTTTCGATTAAATGTGCGTTATTAGTACAACAAAAAGTTTACTTTTTCTGTTTGAAATTCCGTTATTTTTTCTTCCAGATTCCTGCTGCGGAATTTCAACTAAAACCCGCAGTTGGCTCCAAGGTAGCGAAAACTAGTGATGGGGAAACGCATTCCTATTGGCCCAAAGTGCCATCGATCAGTAGATTTCTATTGACCTTACAATTCATCATGAACAGCAGATTTTTGCAGGGCAAAAAATAACAATTCACGACGACTTCTCGCGACAGATCTGGTGTTTTGTTGTTATCGCACTAAGAGCTACTAGACTCATCACGTCCCATTTCGCTACAGTTATATCACCTTCGCCATGCCGATTACACTCAGAAGGGAAATGTCATGCTTTATATTTTACGACAGTGGACGTCATTTTACTAAATCACGCAATGTTTTTTGTACTTTAGACGAAACTAGCCCCTAAACAACCATTCCATTTTACTCGATGAAATAATTCCTTCTGTGGTATTAATTACAACGTGATCTCTGTCACACGGTTCAGTTCACTCTAAAGAAACTCCTGAATTGTCAGACAATTCGTTATCTATGATTTATAAGAATCAAATTTAATGTTTCCATTTTTTGAGGAGCGCATGCTGTATATAGTCACCATCGTTTGTTTATCCTCGGAATTTAATCACGGGCTCGTGTTCACGTTTGACACCTCAAACACTCAAATGTGATTTGATGAAGCTCACGGGAACGCCCTAGGAACAAGAAACACTTTTTGCGACCAAAAAGATTGACAGACTATAGAATGCACTACTTACTGAGAGTTTGTACGCGCATATGGAAATATCACAAAATGACCATAAGCTTTTATTATATAATCTACTAATGGTAATAAATCAATCTATTTGGAGCAACAGGAAATAAACATATAACCTGAAAAACAGTCTATGGCTGGATAGGCTAGATTGGTAGTGCATACGAAAATGTTCCAGAAATGTAATTTGCAAAGGTGCTGTATAGAGTATATAACCGTATTTCTATATGGTTGTATGATTCAAACATATATAATGATTAAAGTATCTGGTATCTAGTCATGGCTGTTTTCAAACGTTTTGATAAATGCTTCCTGGTGTATCAACGCGTAGTATTTTTATATTCTAGTCAATTCCGAGGTTATGACAGTTTTCTAAAACTAGCCTTCGAAGCACGTGATTCATGGTAGATTTTGTTACATCATTCTCCGCCCAAAAGACTTTTTTAAACATTTTCGCAGAGGCGCAGACGCTTGTGCGCAAAACAGTTTATTACTGGAAATCCGATGATTGTATGACCGTGTTCCTATGGATAGTGTTCTAAAGCTACTAACACAGACGCTTATGTATTAAGCATTTTTTGATATGAATTATTTTTTTCATCTGTGTTACTGACATACGAAAAATTAAAGGGTTCTGACACTTTTGTGTGAAAACAGCCCAGTCTCCGAACGTAAGCCAAAATATAATCAAAGTAAAATAAATTATTTGTTAGCAGGATTTGTATCATGGTACATATGAACATTTAAAATGCACTCCTTCAGTACGATAGTATTCTATCGTAAAACGTGGGTATATTTTTGGAAAGTAATTTATCTTCATACACCTAAACATTTGGTTGACATTAATTTTTAGTAACCAATCTGCGCATTTATATCAACTGAGTGCCTAGAACAATGACCCCTCCTTCAATCAGATGGAATTTTAGCTGCTTTCTTTGACTGATTGAGGATACAGAACACCTACTGTAAATCGCTCTTTTGAATTTTCTCAAATGAAATTACATGTCAAAAGGTCAGTCAGGCATAATACTAAATGGTCATTTGTCAACAGGTAGTGGAGCGTTCATTCGACATTTGTTGATTTTTCAGACGGTAGCAGATCAATAGAGAAGACCGAAAAAATAATACTAATTCGTTTGTTTCTGCGGGAAACCTAAATGTTTATGTTGATTTGTGTGCGCGTAAAACGGTAGGATGTGACCATCATTAGTCAATTGAATTTTCTCTAGTTTTGATTGTGATTATGAGATTATCCTTAGTGTCATGTATATTATAGGAATTATTTTGAGTATTGACATTTGGCTAGCGCAGGTACGGTATCTTGGGTAAAGGACTATATTAAACTACCTTGGTTGCTGCCGATTGGTTTCGTGAGATTCAGAAAACTGCTAGTGAAAGCATTATTCTGAAGTAAACCATTGCACTACACAAAAATGTTTAATAAAATCAAAGAGGAACAATAAAAATTTCATTTTCTGTGATCAACGTCCACGTCAGTTTCTACAACTATCTACATTTCTCTATATCCTTGAGGGGCACCGAATAAACATACTAGACCGAAAATCTAGATTTTATTCGTTTTAGGCAACTTTCTCACGGTCGAAATTGTTCGGTTCCTATAAAAGGGTGATCCAGATAGAAATATGAATGCACCCTACGCATTGTGGCATCTCACATCACTTGAGCTTGAAACAATACACACACTATGACCTGGATAGAGATTTACCTTAACAGATATCAAATATCAAAGTTTTATTGTCGGAATTACTATTAAGCTTTTCTTGCCCCCATAGACTGATTACACCGTTTGATCGGTTCTCATTAAAACGTAATAAATACCTCAAATTGTTCTGGATATGCAGATTATACATAACTTAGTGTTCCACTGCTCCGTTTTTCTAGTAGTGTTTCAGTGTGAGGTGTTATAGGGTTCCATCATGTAACAGGCTCAAATATTCAACAGTTGGTGCACAAACGGCATGAGGCCGGGAAGAGTTTCAAAGGGTGTACATTGCGAAAACAAAAATTTGCTGTGGGCATTCTAGCTGATCGTTTTATAAACCAACCTAAAAGATGTCCATTGAGTTGGATGTTGGCCCCTAAATTGAACAGCAAACAGAAAGAAAGGTTTGATTTATGTATTATTTCAACCAATAAAATCAATTCTCAAATGCAGTAGCACTGTATGGTAAGAAACAATGATTGGTAATCTTGGTGTCGGTCTATCGCGGACGCTCACGATAACGTGGAGGCCAAGGGCTCCAAGTTCAAATGGATTACTCTGGACACAGGAAGCAAAAGTGGAAACAGTGTTGATTTTAACCGAAAGAGGACGCTTTAAATCAAGCCGACATTCCTCACAATTGCGGATGAATCCCTGGTGCGATTATTGGAGCAGTTTAAAACTCCTCAGGCACGAGTATCTAGGGCTTCCACACTTACGACGGTTGGCACTGGATGATTTCCAATGAAATATGAGAATCTACTCTTCATGAGTGGGGATGACACTTTACATTTAGATACATTCAATTAAATACCGTTCTTTGTATACCAAAGATAAGTTTCCTTGGGGGTTTATTCAAGTGTTAGCTGGTCTTGGGTTGACGTCATCTTATTCCAGGTTACGGCCACGTATACAAGCAGTAGGGTATGGCCACTGAACATAATGTTGATCTTTGGGGAATGCGAGTGAAATTCGGGCACCAGATACAAACCCTTGAGGAACCTCCCAGGTAACAAGGATAGAACCGGGCACGAAAATGCTTTAATCTAATGAAGCACGAGACCTCAAACACCGAAACTGTAAAGATTATGCAAAAGTAAACGCCAGTTTAATCGATCAAATGCTTGGGATTAATATAGATGAATCAAATCCGCTGCGTCTCCATCATCGGCTCTTCTGGTCTGTTCATCCAGAACAGAAACAAGTTGGTTGAACGGGATTGTTTTGACGGAACCTGTATTGGGCTGTTGAAATAATTTTATATCTATCACAGTGATCCATCCGGGAATATGTTACAATTAATTCCGTGACTTAGGACAACACTGGTAGGATTTTTATAGACCCGTAGTTAGCGGGTAACTACAACAGCCGTCCTTTTATATAGGTTAAATAACTCATTGTTTCTTTATCATGGGAATGCTGTACGGTTTAACATCTGCTCCAGTACTTCGACTAGTAGTTCCCACAGGTGATTTGTCAAACAACTATGGGTTTGCGCGTGCTGTCCGCACCCGAGTATGGATTTTTTCACAAATTCATTGGTTTTACTCTGACGTCATCGATGCTCAATACAGTGCTGTTCAATGAAGTATATGGAAGATAAAGCAACCAGCCAGCAAACCACATGTTTTGATGGGAAACCCCTGGAATACTGGGTTTCAGCATTTCGGCTGCTTTCATTGTAGCAGCTGCAACTCTCATAGTGCAGTATGGTACCGGTATGCCAGAATTAAGTTTCCGAATTCATGTAACGTGCTTTTATGCCAGCTTGGGGCTAGAGATGAACCCTTGTAGTGATAACACTTGAAGTCAAAGTTTATGCTTACGTAACTTAAACTGGTTTCTCAAAAAAGGCATTTATTATATGTTTTGTCACTTCCAATTATAGAGCCCTCAGAGATTACTGTTTCCTCGTACGACTTTGAAAATGTGGCGTTCGGTTGCTAGACTTGATGATAACCAAATTCTTGGTCACTAATGATAGTAGATTTGTCAGACTGGTGATGCATTTTCGCCAGGACGGTCGTGGATTGGATTCTCCGCTATGAGAAACCCACTGCGAACAAAGTGTTCAGTTTTCCAAGTTTGTATACCCTACGGATCTGCGAGCGTTGTTTGGAGAACGCCGTAATGATGGATTTCAACATCATCTACTCGTCTATGAATACTATATCCAATTTTGATGGCAGCTACGTATTTCCAAACCGTTTGGCCTCAATCACTTGGTTGTATGCTAGATACGAGTCAGTTGGCTTCACTCAAAAATGATCGCTGTCTTATTGAACTGTGAGCAGTAGAAATAATCCAATAATAGAACATAGAATAATGTTTATTATGAAACGTGGTTTACAAAAGAGTTTCTTTGACTATCTACTGGGATGATTGAGGACGATAGACTACACGAATGAAATATTCATCGTATTTGGACTCTTCGGTAATGGCGACACTGGGAACGCAACGTGAAATTGGGTTTTCTGCTGATTTATCTTTGGCATTGATGTTGCAACGGATCAGCTACTGTTGATGTAGCAATCCCTTTAGGTAAGAAGCGGTACTTTGCGGTCGGCTAACTACTCGGGTTTTAAAGGGAACCTTTGATACTTTTGTCTGCCAATGAGACAATGTTCTTACTTCTCATACTGCGGGGTGTAATGGGTTCTAGGATTCGGTTTCGGTGTCAGGTGCAGTTGTGATGGTCTTCTTATCTTCTCTTCAACAATGCTGTCAATGTAAAACAGCGATAGCCATATTTGGAGTACCAAGAATGACGTTCGTTACCTTTGGGTCACTACCATGACGGTTTAGAGAAAAGGAAGCCCGCCGATTAAAATGATAAGAACTCGGCGACAATCTAGAGTTTGCATGGATTGCAGCTCGGTGCCAGCTTCTTGGTAAATCGCGGGTTCCTTTGCATCAATCAGTTGTGGGAGTCGACGAATGAGCACAAACCAATTTTTTTCGTCCTTTTGCGTACTCTTTGGCACAGACTTGTGATGCATCTGTTCCGTCCACCGTTTTTCAGGCGATATTCTTATTAAACACTGAGGATATTTGCGATAGAAACTGAAAAGAAGAACGCTTTTTACAACGTCTGTTTCATTTTTTTAAGGTTGTCTGGAGCAGTGTGCGTTACCGGTATGAGGAGAGGAGGACTGATCCAAAAGATGCGTGAGGTGCACAGAACATTGATGGCTATCTAGATTCATAACTCAGTCAAGTAAAGAAATTCTTCCGCTATTCTGATGTTTATGTTATCGGTTCGGGTAGATTCGTTTGAAGCACTTATGATTACGCCTTTTTTCTCCACGACCAACGCGATTTTTGGCTTAACTAACAACTCACGGTTGAGAATGATATTCTCTGCTTCTGGAACAGAGCTCACGATCCTCATTGCTTGTGGCACGATATCACATATTTCACTTAGTTGTAAGGTGCGTTTGAGTGTTACTAGCTGGGGAGGGCCAAAGATAATTAATAAGTTGCTGAATTAGACTCACCGAGAAAAACCTAAGACTCTAGGCTGCTATCCTACTCTTCAGTTACATCATTTGCCTTTCATTGAGCAGCTAAAAGGAATTTATAAAATATCTGTATGACTAATTTTGCATTTGATAAAAGTCTTCAAGCAATCTGTGCAAAACCAAAAACAATCTGTTGTGCGCAGAACAGAGCAAGACCTACGATATGCGGTGACGGAACATATTCTAAATTTCATGAGAGCAAGAAGAAGCATCATGATCACAGGATGTGTTGAATTCAACTATTTC
>UZAN01041153.1:643-11363 GCA_900618425.1 Echinostoma caproni
TTGTGATTGGTTGCCCAGCCCCTATTTCAGACAGTTTTCGACCTCTCCAGGACAGTCTTAATGAACTTCACTATTGGTCTGTGACCCGATCCCTTAAACTGAACGTCAGTAAGTGCATCGAAGTTCCATTTAGTACTAAAACCGGTCCCCGTTATTTTTCATTAGTTGATAATCTCCCTGATCTTAGAATTAACAATCAAAGTATTCCCAAATCTGCATCTGTTAAATACCGTGGTGTCACCCTTACCCACAACCTGCCCTAGTCTGCTCATGTCATCAACGTTTTCACTTAAGTTCGAAAATTGTTTTTCTATGCTTATAAGCTCAGGAAACTGGCCGTAAAATAATCTTATTATTAAATTGTCGTGATTAGCTGCATCTTTCCCCACTGGCTATACTACTCCCCGATTTTTATCCCTGGACTGAAAGACAAAGACTTGTCCTTATTTTCAAGATCCCTTGAACGTTTGGCCCGTACAGTGGAGTTGATAGAGTTGTTTTAGTTGATTTCTTTATTTCGAAGCATCTTCACGCTTGTGATACATTCATTGACAGGATAACACGTGATCAAGGGCACTGTCTGCACCAAGATATCGCGAAACGCTGTCAAATCTCCGAACACACTCCAAATATCAACTCCTTCCTGCGCGGACTTCCACATATTGAAACAGTGTAATTCCATATCTAGCTGGGGTACTATTACACCGTCAGAGTATTCTCATCCACCTCAGGGAAAACCTCTTGCCCTATTTTTTCTCTCATTTATTAAAATGTAGAATTTATTATATTGTCCTTTTTGTTTGCAATTGTTATACCTATCCACTGTAAAAAAATCGCAAAGTGCTGAAAATTCACCCTTTGGGTGCATAAAGCTTTTCTTGACTTGACTTGACGACTTGACTTGATTACAATGGTAGAACCCCTTGCAGACACGGACAATCAAGCAAACGAGGATGCATTCAAGGTGATCTAAAAAGCACCGGTAAACCCATTCAAAGCTATTCATCAACAGCACCTTGCTACAGTCGATGCGGTGGCTATTCGCCTAGTGAATCCGTCCCTTTGTTTTCAAAAGCGCTTTGTTCGGTCACTTCGCTTACCCTGGCCTCAACCTTACACAGCTGACCAAACCGACCGACGGCTTTGTCATTACCCATGGGGCAGACCGGAAATGGAACGGTTCACTCTATCCATCGACTGAACTTTTCCAAACCATACAGTAACAACAACAACCAGAAGTTCTACACTTTGGTTTACAAAACACATCATAATATGACGATCAATTTATCATATTCATCGCATCAGACCATTACACCAGTATGATAATTAAAAGCCCTATACATAAATATATTAACCCGAGGAGGAAGTTATCGAACACAAGCTCTGTTTGCTATAGTGTTTTCCTAGTATCAATGCATATTTCTCCATCTTTGCTTTTAGGGAAACATTTGGTCTCAGAGACATTCCTTATCTCGTTATCGTGGAAAACGGTAGTCGTTTCGCAGCCATAGACGTGACTGATTTGCTGAAATCCGTAAACTACGTTCATTTGTTAAATTTACTCCGACATCCTGAATCCATTGGACAGTTATCCCTCCACTCCAAACCCGATCATTGGACAGCCTTTACTGGGACTTAGACGATTTTATAATATGATATCAAAGACCAGTGGACGCAGTGATTGTTGCTAGACCAGCAAACCTCCCAGAAGGCTAAGTACTTCTAACGAATCCTGTTTAAACTTTGGATCTGTAATTACACTTCTTTAAAGCCAGAAAAACATGCAGTCTAGTCAATCACTGGTCTGTGCAAATCATCGTTTGTTGTACGAGAAGCGTTCAGTATAAAACGGAAACAAAGAAACAAAACTGATTTTTTCTTCTTGTATCACCTCAGGAATTTACATATATAGCTTGGTCATTCAGTAGATTATTATATGATCTAAGCTGTTGCTGAATAGATGTACATGTGTACACGAACTTTGCAGTTGAAAGCAAGCCGTGAGGTTACGCGAACTGAATAGGGATAGGCAGGGTATATGTGTATGTGAAGGGAATACGGTAAGAAAATGTAAATCGAGAAAGAACAAATCAGCTGTGAAAGTGGGCGAAATGGTTAGTAAATGGGAAGTATCTTCAAAAAAGTGTAACCTACGTTAGGTCCTCACAATTGCAGAATCCATAACAATTATGCTTGTAAAGTCACGGTTATACAATAAACGTAGTCTGGTACAAGCGCTACAATTACTTTGGCAACGAAATTGAATGTATAATATTTCCGGTGAAACTTCTTCCTGTTCTTCCCTCCCTCATTTCCTATCATTGTGTTCATATTTTCATGCCTATTTTATTCATTATTGACTTCACATTTCTGATGACTCGATGGCCTTTTGTCGGTAGGAACTTTCGCAGCGACTCCCATACGTTCCTTAACAAATTAATATTCTAACGAATAGCCGAAAATTATATACATGTGCTTGAAACAACACACCAAAAGCATTTTCTTCGCATTTCCACTTTGTTCTCATTTTATGTTTTAAGTTCGCATCCAGAGGCGTCGTGCTCAACCCGTTTGTATGTTGGTTTCGAAAACTACCGGATCTAGGTGTAACTCGCTGCAAGGTAGACATAAAGAACAGATAGTTCCCAGTTACGCTTCTGGTTTACCTCATTCCGAAATGATACACCACTCCAACGTGTACGAAGGTCGGAAATGAGAAAGAACTGGGATTATCAAACACTTACACTTCACTCATCCTGTAACAGATGGGATGATTGTTCATTAGCTACGAACTCATCCAGTTTCCCTTAATACACTATTGACTGTTCAAGATAATGCGCATTATATACTCATTTCTGATTATGGCCTGCTTTGGTTCTTTGAATACTGGTTCAGTTTAGGAGTATCTATACGCGCATCTAACCCATTGCAATGTTCTTATTCCAACTTTGGATAATGCAACTACCTGGAGCGAGCTGGGTGGTATATCAAACATGCATGATTAACCATGGTCCCGTTCGGTCAATGCCCTGATTACGGCGACCCCAATGAATGTATAGTTTGTGGTGTACGTTTAATAGTTTTCTTTTTCAATTGCTAAAAGGTATGAGAATTATGAAGACTAGTAGCTTGAAGAAAATACGCCTGAAACATTCCTCTCACAAGAGGGTTGCCGACGGATACAAGTCCACAAAAAAGCTTGGTCAAACTTTGATAGTCAAAAATACATCTACTGACTCTGCCTATAAAATCGGGGGTCAGTATACGCATTGGAAACCACTAAACCTTGGTCTTTCAACATCGTTAGGAAATCGAAGCATGCTCAGGTTAAAAAATCATTCACTGGAAAAAAGCGGACGTTTTTTAATCAACAGCATACCACGAGCAGCGTTTTACCGGGAAATTGATCGAAGTAGGCAAACATTAGACTGTACGCTTCATCATCAATCACGTGTGAAGAAACCAGCAATAAAGAATTCGTTATCCTCGCTGACTCAGATTCACAGATGAACAGTTTCATGCGTGACATCAAAGATATCTACCAACTACGCAACGGAACCTTGTGAGGAGGCAGTAAATCGGGATGGGGGTGCGAGAGCTTTGGGTCGAACTGCATTACATCACGGGCATATGTTTAGCATGTGGTCCAAGTGTGAATAACTTTAGAGGTACAAACCTACACACACCGAGTGAAAGGTCTGGTTAGCGAACGGACACACGCACACGCGGACAAAGTTGTTCGTTTCATCCAAAACTGACGCAGCTGTCATTTACTTCACGTGCACTGCATCGCAGATGTCCACTAATACCGTAACTGTCCGACCTTATTTACTGTAACGGATCAGGATAGAACAGGATAGGAGGACAGCGGTNGGTAGAACGAGAGGAGC
Source organism: Echinostoma caproni (assembly GCA_900618425.1). Lineage (NCBI taxonomy): Eukaryota > Metazoa > Platyhelminthes > Trematoda > Plagiorchiida > Echinostomatidae > Echinostoma > Echinostoma caproni. The sequence goes on from UZAN01041153.1 coordinate 4,534, forward strand.
TTTTTGATTTGTGTGCGTGTGTTTCGGAGACCAAAATCATTCATTACGATCCGCGGGGAGTTATTCGAATTTCCAGTCGTTTATATCATTAGGGTTGTAAAACATGCATTTGTTGAAGGCTTTTAGGTCCATTATAAAAAAACAATCATTCGCGAAAAGGAGACGGTAACAATGAAGTCATTTCAGTAGTATCACCACTATGGGTAATGGTCATTTCTAATCACATAATCTATTCTCGTATAAAGTTGGTGATATTTAGTTTGCGCCGTGAAATAAATTTCAGCNGTGATGTAGTTGATCCGATTAATTCTACATTCATCGCTTTTTCAAGGCTTATTTTCATACTCTGTACGCGGTGACCTAGAATTTACGATATGCTTCAATAAAAATGCAAGTAACTGAGGGTTAGTGATTAATTCGAAATATTTCTAAGCAGTATAAATACTACGTACCTGAATATACATTTCTTCAACCAGGTAAATCTTTTTGTTCACTATCAGGAGGACGTTAATTTGCGTCACAAATGAAATATACAGTCACCATCAATTTTCACATCCTAATGAAACTAACCGGGCATTTTTACCGCGATCAAAATTGATCAACTTAGACATGAGTCGGACAGATGCAGTAGTTCCTTAAGCGTATTTAGCAGTATCCTAAAAGCTATTTTGTTGGACTCTACCTTGTATATTCATATGCCTTTTCGAAGGCACCCGGGTGTGAGCACTGTTGTTCTATTGTTGGAATCCGTTTCCAAATTTTAACCTTTTGGTTGACAGTAGTGTATGCCACGGGTCACCGATCCGGACGCCACTCTGAAAGTTTGTGATAAAATTCAGAATCACATCACAGAATACACTGCTGATGCGTTCTAATAAGGGTAAACTATTATTCTGTCTATGTATGTTGTCTATAATGTTTAATACCTGTTTTGTTTTAGTTCTTTTATGAAAAATAGCTTTCAGTGGATTTTTATGAATTGGGGACACAATACACAGTGACCTTCGCTAATTTCACACAAATGAAAGGGTGTCTAGTATTCACACCCTAGCATAATTTTTGGTGTTTTACTGGAATCAATTTTTGATAAAAATGTCAATTATGTGAACTATTGGTTTTGCCAGGGATACAGAATAAGCGTATCATAGTCGGTTGATATATTTTCAAAGAATACATCAAAAGTCACATTTTATTTTGATTCTGAACATTTATTTTTCAAGCCCTCATTGTCGTAAGTTTATTTTGGGATTCTACATTCATTTCACTTTCTTTCCAAAGTGCGTTTTTCCTAATGCCTGAAAGTAAATTTGCAATGTAGGACCCAAGTGATTTTCTGTGTTTCTCGGTCTTCCTGAAGAGTCAGGAAAATAAGAGTATTTTAACGCCTGTGACATTCCCATTTGTTTGCCCTGGTCCAACTACAAATTCCCTGCACTAATATGTTAAGACAACTGGCCTAATGGAACTCTTCTTTCTCAGAAAAATTTCCGTAGTAATGGAACCAAAAATGCTTGCATGTGGTACGACATTTCTGGAAAAATGTTCAACTTGTCCAGACCAAGAGCAGAATACAGCGTGAAGTCAACTTGGTCCACATATTATGATTTTTAGTTCCTCATATTAAGTTGCATGAACTAGAACCAAAACGTGTCTGGACTGCCGTCGCTCTTCTTTTCAATACGTTGATTTCTGCTCTTTCCCAAGCGATGTTTATACTAACGCTCAAAAGCTTACTCCAACTATGAAACAGTACTCCTGCTTATGGTTACATTTATTCTCCTCAAATTGATCTGAATGTACTTGAAATCAACAATACCTTGTTTCACAGACACAGTTTCATTGGCATTTTTGGTCTGATAACGTTTAGTGGCAGACGTCAATCTGGAATGATTTTATTCTAAATAGCCGTTTTTCAACAAATTATGCTGGTCATAACTAACGCTTGCTTTTGGGGAAAATGATCGGAATTGTGCCTTCAAGCAAAATTGAGGTTTTAGTAGTTTATGATTTTCTTGTGGTTGTAACCTACTAATCATACAAGAAAAGGTTGGCATCAACCTATGAAGTACCAACCATTTTGGAACAGGAACCCACGTAATCTCGTGTTATCAGTTTTGTTGTACTTCACGTTTCACACCCAGCCAAAACACCAGTGAGATACATAAACAGTCAATTGTTCAATTATGGCGACTTTTCCGTTTAATCAATTCGTTTTTCCCTGTAAACCTTGCCATGTTACATGCAATTCATTGGTGCATACCTACCGGTTATCATATGTTCCACGATAGAACTCGAGGATGTCAGTCCATGCAACCAAACACCAGATTGTCCTGTAGACGGTAATTTATTTTAAATTTACCGTAAATCTCTAAGATAATTGGGATTAAAATTGGGGCATTGGGTGCGAATTTGCTGCCCAAGAATGGGATTCGTTTAATTTGGTCAATTTGTGCGGTGATTTTACTAACTAATGATGCAAACGCCATGGTGAATTTCTCTTAAGCACAATTTTCATGCTGTGGGATTAAGGATCAACAATCGATGTCGATTCACTGCATGACGCAAACCAAGATGAAAGCGATAGTAACGCAGGTCAGCATTTGTGTGGGGGTGTTTTAACATGGACTGTTCATGAGCGTAAAACTATCACGCCATACACATTTCTCGAATTCTCGATACACGGACAAGTCACTCTTTCGTAACTGCACTTTTAGATAAAATTTAACCTTTGTAATTTGTGTGGTTATTGCACCTTCTTTGTGATAGTTTCACTGGCTGGAATGGTGATATATAGGTACACAGGTGAATCGGGATTTCTGGTACACCAAATAGCCGGATTTTCGAACGGCCCAAGGTGAATTCTCAGTCTACTGCTACCGACAACCAGTAGTTAAGAATTCCTGATCATTACCGTATAGTCCTTTATAGGTTGAACCAAGTTCTGGTGCGAAATGATTATCTGTACCTTTCACATGAACTGATCTCTTCCCAGAACATCCCACTGTTAAATAGATTGCAGTGAACGCACAAATGCACGACCACGTGCACTGTTTGCATTGTGTGTGTATCCGTCTGTGCACTAGAGCTGAATTCAGGCTCCGCACAACTCTACGCTTATGATCCGGAATTTTTGACTACTTGTTATCTGCAGCAGTGAGAATAACCATTCGGTGAACGGGAATTCCTGATGCGCCTGTATTTTGATGGACGGATATGACAGTAAAAACCTGAATAGCTTATCATTCGTCATTTTGTTATTTGTTACTGTTATTACGTGACGCTCTTGGAAGTTTTAAGCATTTACCTGATTGTGATGGTTAGTCTGAGTCCATAAAGTTCCTGCTTTTTAAATTACTTTATACATTTGAGTACTTCGGAAGACAAAATTTGTTTTATGTACAGTCTACCAAGTTTGAGTTCCCCAAGCCAAATGAAGGCATTTTATTTCAAATGAACGCTCAAAACGTAAACTTAAAATAAGATGTTGGCACATAATTCTAATTCATGGTATTTGCTCCAAAAAACTGACGTAAAACTCGAGGAATTTGAGTGAGTTAATGAAATTTCTATTGCAAGCGATTTACATGTCAATGAGGTATTCTGCGTGAAGGGTTTAAACAATGGCTTCTTGATATGACTTCAATGATTCACTTATGATAATAGCTATATACAATATATAAGACAAACAATTATTATAGAAAATAAAACTATCTATTATAGTACCAGACTAGTTTTTGGAAGTTTTGCAAAGTTAAAATAGGTTGGAGCTTTCGCATGTCACTGAAAAAGAATGATTGGACAACTATTATTGTGTTCCAAGTATCTTCAAGTATTTCTTTCTATTTATGCTGCTTCGCAAGCAGGACACATTTCCACATATTACGAAAAACCCTGATGTTCATTATATTCATGGAAACGGTTCATCAAGAAAGTCTTAAGTGTCTATAAAGGATATTTTCTTATCCAAATTTCGAACCACAGAGGTCTAGCTTGGTGAAATCACGTAACCGAAACCGAAAGAAATCCATCGCTGAATAGTTGCATTCAAATAAGTCTGTCTTTGATTACGTAACCTTATCTTACTCACAGTGATGAGTTTGTCAAAATTCTGTTAATAATCTTAGAAGCAGGTGCTATGATCCTTTTCAATCTTTTTCTTTATTTCCTTTTTACTTCCTTTTATTGAATATGCAAAGATACAATTTTCAGGAAGAAGGAAGTAGCCGATCAAAGGAATGCCATTCAACACACAATGGGAAAAGCCTGGCGGTTTTGGTGGGATTCGAACACACATCCCCGGGGAGATAATTTTGTGACGCTACCACCGGGCCACCACCGACCTCAAATCAGTCAAGGTCCCGTTATGGCCACTTTACAATGACTCGAGTGACATTTTGTTTCAACACCGATAGTACCAACACATTTAAGCTATACGTTTTAGTGTGCTCTCACTGTTAAGCAGTCGGACAAAGAACACAGGGTATTTTGATTTTTTCTCCAGGAAAATATTTTGGCACTTCCAATCAAAAAATCAGTTGATCTTTTTCCTCAAAAACCCTTTCTGTAAAAAAATTGATGAAAGCTGCACGCAATTCGTTATTATTGTTAAGCAATTTTTTTTAAAATTTGCATGAGAGTGATAGAGGACTTTATTTGCTTATGTGATGCATCGAGTACATGAGGTGTGAGCTGGATTCGTAGTGCAGATGAAACCCAACCACGTCAAAAAATCTATCCACTGCTTCCAAGCATTTGAACTCAAGCCTCATTTACACGACAAATTTATCATATAAATATTTCATTTTTATTTGTTCAAATGTTTGAAAGTCACCTGGAAACAATCAGCACATAATATTTCAAGCTATTCGTAGTCTGTAAACCATTACCAATTGAAACCCAAAAATCAGCTCCCATGCCTGACTGAAGAAAACAGCATCGACCTTATTTGATTGCTTCTTCTAAGCAACAGAAAGCATCCACTTCCTGCTTGTGTATATCTCCGCTTATAATAAAAGAGAAATTTAACCCCTTCTCAAGTAAAGGATGTCCGTTTACTATTTTCGCTCATAATTTACCCGTCTTAACAAAATAACGGTCAAACAGTTGTCTCAAAACACGACAAATGGGAACAAGTAGTCGTTGCTGCTTATCTATAGGCATTGATCGTTGTCCAAACAACGTAAACCAATAACTCTCTCGCTTATGTTCAATAACATACCCAAATCACAATCAAATAAACAAACGTATTACGTCCAAGCGCTAAAAATTATTGGTAGCTGATACTTAGGCATACAATTATGGATGCCCGAGGAAGATGACGTCAAAAACAAACTCGATTGCCGCTTCTTTTTATTCGTACCAGGCTGGTAATGTTTAGTTTGGTTTCATTAGGTTTTGCAGAAGGAAACCAAAATCTAAACATCTTCTACTTTGACATAAAGTAATGCATCCGTATATTTCTTAGTGTATTAGTTTAAGAGAAATAAAAATATTTTACTACCTAGTTTATGAGGGAAAATGTTTTTTATCACGTACATTTCAGAGCAAAGACCAAACGCGAACAAACTCTAATTATGTTTATGCACAATTTTACATTACCTACATTGCATCTGAATCAGAACCACGTTTAGTAAAGCTTCTCAGAATTTGAATTAATGGTACATTTTTGAAGTTCAAAAGCCAGATAGGTTATTTAGATTTTCACTCAAATTGAGTCATTGGTTGGACAAAACTAAAATGTGTGTAAATGCACACGATTGTTATTTTTATATTTCACTGGTTTCTAATTCATATTATTATTATTATTAGCACAAGATCGATCATCTCGGATTTTTCATTCTGAATGACAAAGGTGAATGAATTATAACATGAAGTCTGGCGAGCGTGGATTCGATACATATTCAGTGATGATACTTGTGTTTCGTTCGTTTAGGGTAAAACTTCCCCGCATCCGATGAGATAATAAACAACCAACTTTGATCCATTGATCTTCTTGGGTATACCAGCGACAAGCCTCTCTCCAGACACACCAGTGTAGTAGAAATAGCCTACTTTTGTCCAATAATAATCACGAATTATTAACCTATTGGTCAACCAAATGATATATCTTACACCCACTAACAGATGCTTAGAACCAAATAAAGAATTTTTCCCAATTCCTCAGTCACAACGGTCAATATATTTTTATTTTTTATTTCGTTCGCCCGGTGTACCAGAAAATTCATTCAAAAATCGGTAGCTCTTAAGATTGCGTAAGATGTTGCATTGTGCGGAGACAGTTTCATGAAGATGTTCTCACAAGGTTTCGTGTATATTGTATTGCACTTCAATTTATAAATGTAAACTTTTATTGCACAAAGTGTATGGGCGATGGGTTAACTACAACCTAAAATATGCTTCCTTATAACGTGAGTATTACATTCTCAGGATACCACTATGAATGATCAATATTGAAACAAAATCATACTTATTCACTTCGGTCTCCTCACTGTAAAGTACATCAGCATTTCTTTGTCATCACTGGATCGAACTCACTCTGTCCTTGCATCCAAAATGATTCTATCCTGGCTTCCTCTCTGTACTGCGCGGCACAACGGCTAAGCTGATACTGTTTCTCTGTACACTCCTTTCTACCCGACTGCATACCGTGCTCGTGATTGATCAAACGAGATGACCTCAAATCGATAGACGCTTTCTACTTAATTGCAACACACTCCACTTTTATTGATTGGGTTTGGTCACCCCGTCTGCTCTAGCACAGTTCTGTTCCAGCAGTTTGTCTGCGACCAGTCTTACTCCGGTCCTTGTTGACCTATGTCCTGACTACAAGG
>UZAN01041153.1:16692-42596 GCA_900618425.1 Echinostoma caproni
GAAATTCAGAACCTTATTGAAGTAAAGCATGGTATCAATTCACGCACCATTTGAACTGATCAAATCTCATCCGAAGCTGTCATGACATAAGAAGCTGCGGAAAACCTAGATGGGTAGAAGCCTTAGAATATTGACAATCCGGATAAAAATCAATGCTAAAGATTTAAGGTTGGTGGGAGATAATGCTTTAAATAATCAATGTCTTCTACCATACATGCAAACATACGAGCAAAGCAGATAGACAGAAATGAAGAGAACCTCTAAATCATGATTCACTGTAGGAATAGAGGAGCCATTAGGTTTCCGAAATATTTTGCCGACTAACTCATTTGATAGCAAGAACGTGTAAATATAATGTGCACCAGGAAAAATAGCTATGTTGCGGTGAATGATTACCAACACCACAATTGATCAGTTTGATGGCCCCAGTGGTTCAATCAACACGATCAATTAAAACTTATTTTTCGTTTTATTAGGACATGTGCTGTCCTCAGAAGTCAATATGTCTGTAGTCCATTTAATTCTCTTATCCATAACTGCAATTGCTCTGATGAAAAATGAACGAGCTTACATGGTCATGGATTGTCATATAGTGAAGGGAATTAACTTTTTTACTTCGGTAAGAAAATGAGAGAATGGAAAAGCTGTTCACCGGTACCTGGCCCGGGAGTTCATGTTCATGTCAAATTTTCAATCTTTTGTATATCCCTTGCTAAGAACAAAGGTAGTTTTTGAAGTTGCATTTGATAAAGCTCACAATCCATATTGCATCTGATAATCACTATTATTTCCATTAATAAATCTCGTTAGTCTCACGCACGAATAGTTTTGCACTGCATTTCAGTACATACTTATCTTTCCAGAACCGTCATTTGGTCTGTATTCCAGTCGACCCATTTGCAAGTTTTGTACACTCATCCAAAGATATGCTTTTATTTACTACTGACATTTTTGTGTACAAGTTATTTCTCCACTGTAAATTGTATGACGCCGAAAACTTTTGCTTGCAATATAGGCACATATTTTCAAAAACACAGAAATTTGTACAAGCGCACCGCTACAATTAATGACAGTCAACATTCATTTAGGGATATGAGGGAAAACCCAATTCGAAGTACCACGATCATAAACAAAATAATAGGAGTATTTAAAATATTTAATGAATATGCAAATGTACAGTCAGCTTTTAGTAACGAGGCTGGATAGATTTCAAATAATGCGTGCCAATTCGCTCAATGTTTACACAGTTTCCTCAACTGAGAGCCCTTGTGTGCACGACCAAGAATCACGTTTGCAGAATGGAACAAATTCAATCCTCATGAATGATTTTCTGGTCAACCCCTGATTAACCTAATTTTTTTCTCATAGATCCCATGAAAAGTTTTCTTTGACAAGGCTTTCGGATTGTTTGAACTGCATAAGGTCATAGATTTACAAATTGATTGACAAAGCTTTCAAAATCCCAAATAGACAAGGGCTTGCTGTCTAAAACCAGGTTCAAAGGAGGTAATGTAGCAGTTCTGGATACAAGATAATGTGGAAAGAACTGAGGGGTAATCCGTTGATGTCAGTTTGAACGACAGAGTTTCGCAAGGAGGGATAATGTATCTGGACATTGGTAGCAATATTAGAAATAGACCTACAACGAAATCACATGTCACAATCAACTTCATGTTATCGACCAAAAACGCACAAGAAGATCATTTAAAGATGCATTAGAAAACTCAAGGAAATGGACATTCGAAAAACATGGTGCTCTGTTTATAAAGCTTTCTTCATTAACATTACAAAATCTCATTACAAAAATGCAATCGATATGTCGTGTTTGTTTCACGAAGTACAGATATTGTCAAACAATGATTTAATTTTAGTTTGATAATATGTGCGCCGTGCAGGGAAATGTAGTGTTTATTTAAAAAGAATGTTTCAAAATTTACTTCGTTATCCTCTTGTATAAATTAATGTTAAAATCAAACTTTTGCAGAGAGCAGTACCATTGTATTGCCGCAGAATCATAACGCTGGAATACAAACACTGAGCGTACGAGATAGTGAACTTTTACCAGTTGGTCTGGTTTTTTAGAAATCTCTGAATAGACGTAAAATCGGCTATCATTACGAGAAAACCTGGTATTATATTAATTCATTTGGAATAATGTCAGCGAATCAGTATGAAACTTTTTTACTTACACTATCCTTTCGTGTTAGTGGGGAGAAAATGTGAGGCTCACTAGTTTGGGTTAGCCACTCCTGGAATTACTCGGCCTAATAAAAAAATATATCACGTTTTCGCAGGTACACGTTTACAAATGGTATAAAGTTCACCGTCAAAACATAAAACGCTTAGGAAGATACGAAAAAAACAAAGATATCAGTCGTTGGTTATTTCAGATGAGATGCTAACAGTTAATCGTCATTTGTTTTCAACAAGCAATAACAGGAAAGAGTAAACCACAAACTACGATGTCTGATGGTCGGCATGATGTAAGTTACTTTGTCTTTCTCAAAAAGTGTAAACGTTTTACAATTAGTACTGCGCTACTTAAAATCGACCTCGGAATTATGATGTAACTAAAAATTCAATCATCTCTCTGCTACTCGAGTGCAGGTTACTCTGCAGATGACTTCAGCCAAAGGTTCCTGGCTATTTTTTTCCCACACGATATAAAACCAACTATTTTAATCTAACATATGGAAGAAAATGTTGAGAAATGGACCACGAAACCGATTTTTAATGCTTGTTTTTAGTGAAACTAACTAACTAAGCACATGAATACATAACGCGATACACAATAAGAAGTAAATATTTTGTAACATCGATTTCAATGAATACTCTTTTGTTAAATTTGGTTGTGATTTAACGACGGTGCGAGCATGATTTATCCAGACCAACACTGAAGTCGGGACTTTGTAAAAGTTACTGGACGAATGCAACTTCTAAGTGAAGACGATTCCCGTGTCTTTTGAAAGACCACTCAATCGACAAATATCTGGCGCGTTTCTACATGCTCAAAACAAAATGATTCATCAGCGTTTGATCCGCCTAGCGGCGTAACGTCTGTGCATGGACTAAAAATCAATAGTTTGCCAATACAGGGTTGGCAGCAAGCAACAAACCGCCACCCAAACCGGCCCTACTGCGAAACTAATAGACAGTCTGCCTGAATCATATTCTCGCTCGTGACTTTGATCGGTTGTCATCTCTTTTGTGTACTTTTTACTGGCTTGAATTTCGCACAATATGTAACTTTCAGTGTGTATTTAACTTTGGTATCGTACACGGTACCATTGTTTTCCGTTATTTCAGCTTTGACATAGCAGACTTCAACTAAGATTAGCTTCAAAAGGCCGAAATGTATTTTTTTCGTTAACTGAAAACTGCAGTTTTCACATGTATTCATAACTTGCTTCTTCATGGTAAACCACCATTTCATTTGTGTAGTTATCAAAGATCACTCACATTTACCAATGCGTTGACTACTCATTTCCGAAAATTATCTCGCTAGCAACCGATTTCATGATTTGCCAACCCTTGTCAGCTTTGTAATTTTGAAGAACTCTTTACTGAAACCCCAAGTGATATCTTCAACTGTTCCATTGCAACACTGTTAGTTTCTGGTGTTCAGTCGTCATACCGAGTGCTGGACGTTCTCGGAAGGAATAAGCAACTGGAATAGAGTTCTTGCTGAAGACGTACTCACTTCTGAATAAGTAATAGTTAAGCTTGAAAAATTTATTTCCATAAACGTCCTATAAACTACAATTTCCATATTTACTTAGCGAGAAGATGTTTCATAGGCAAGAAGCCTAACATGTAGGATACTGATGAGATAACCCAAGTAAGGGCAACTCTTACTAATAATATTAAAGATTGATTTCTCCAATTTTTCTCTGCACCATACATTTAGAATCCCTTCTGATAAATTTGAAATCCTCTTTGACCGGTTTTTCCCCCGCCGTGCGATGTTGAAGTCTGATGCTGATACCCATAAGATACCTTGATAAATATATCCCTTTAAATGTTCGACTGCTAACTTTTGTTTTTCAGTTACTAGTATTCTAATTCCCAACATTCTTGAGTCGAACCCTCCCGTACAACTTCTTACTGTTCAAACTCCAACAACGCAATAGTGTAAACAATCAACGTGAAGCATAAATTTTCATTACCTGTGGAGTGCTTCGGGCAGCTGTATCAGCCACTGCTTTATTTTTCCGCTGTCCCGTTCTTTATCCTTACTTGGATATGAAATTTCGACAGTCCTACCATTTGGTCCATTCCTAAATCATTTGAAATTCCTTGGATAACACAAGGTTNATTTAAATAAAACGTTTGCCTACACAGTCTGGTTTAAATCTGAACGTTTCTAATTGGCAACTCTCTGCCATCAATTTTTGTTCTCCGATTTTAACTCTGTGTTTTATTGAGCTCCAATTTTCTAATCTAAGTTGAGCTTATGAAGTATCTGGGTTTTGACTCAGACACTGATAAAAGATGGACCGCGCGNAAAAGTTTAAAGCCGCTCTTTTTATCGTAGCACATTGTGGTAGTTTCCAACTCCATGGCTGGTGACCTTTGAATTCTATTCTAAACATTTTCTTGCAGTAAAGCTGTATTGTTCTTTCACAACTTGATTCGGCCCTCCGTAACAAGACTTTTAAGCCCTACGTCTAAGATTAGCATTCAAAAGGTGTGTTGCATCTGTCGTCGTTGTTGTTTTACTTACTCAACTTGGTAATCAACAAACCAAGTCTTGTTTTTCATTAGCTCAAAATAGACTGCAGAATAGGGAACATGTGGTACACAATCATCTAAAAATTGTCCCTCAAATTTATCCGCCTTCTCAAACTTTTGGCATGTGTTCTCTCATTTAAATCTTCTCAAAACCTGTGGAATGGGTTCTAGCGAGCACAGAAAAACTAAAAGCAGAATGTTTTACCAAACATCGATTTTGATTTGAACTTTCCTCAGCCCACCTTCTTGTTTTTGGTACTGATAAAGATCTTTTATTTCTGTGAATTCCTTCTCGGCAGGTGCGTATTACTTCTGAACAAAACACCGGCGAACGTCGTCCATGCAAATACGAACTACTGACTAGAATAGTGCATGACCAAATCGAGCGGTATCCTCCAAATTATGAGAGCTTCTCTTTGGAATGAGAAAACCAAATATCTTACATGTGATCACTTCAGATCAACCTTTATCGTAACAGGTCAAAGGGAAATATTCGTCAATTATCTACTTCTAATTTATTATATCTGCTTGAATCATCTTACGCCGAACACGTAATTTGAAATGAAATTATATATGAGAAGATGAACATTTTCCAATTGTCATTTTTGGCGCTATGTTTGACATCGGCCTATATCTTCCGGGTTTTCCACCTTTTTGATAACGTCATCGCAATATTTTAGTAAATTATTATCAGCTTTCCTATACTCAGTTGCTTTGCCCGTGAGTATGAACTCATCATGCGACAGGATGAAATTTGAATTGATTCGCCGATGCAACGTTCACCACTGGAAAAACCCGATAGTAATTGTTGGTGTCTTCATGAGTGGTCGAAATTTGCAGATAGTGGCTACCATCACGGTAAACAACACAGCTCAACGTTGAACCTCAACTTTGACCTTTAAAATTCTCGGATTCTTCTTTTTGAGTTGTGCTCTTTGTGTTCTAGCTGTTAAACTATTGATGCTGTGTAATATTTTAGTATTTAGGCATAAAAAAGTAGCATAACTTGGATGTAAGCAACCCCACTGTCATTAGTTTTGAAATCCCTTCCAATACAGTAAAATTTTACTGGATTGTTTGATTTAATTTCTTATGAAATGTTTATTTGTTTGATTTCACAACCACAGGGTTTGCTGCAATTCATTGCTAACCGTGGGGCGTTATGCATAATAAAGGTTACAGATTGACTCCCAGGTTAAAGAATGCTTGATGCATATGAAGCCTGTTTCGGTTTTTCAGTTTGTTAAATTCATATTCTGACAAATTAGGCAATAAGGGGAAGCTTCTTGATGACACAGATTCACATATGATTCAGGTCGCTTATATTGCTAGTTTAGAGGTGGTATTACCTTTTGGCTTGCTCCGATCGATAAAATAAGAAAAATAGTAATCTGAATATCGGGCCAGTAACCGAATACCTTTTGGCCGATCTCTTATAGTGATAATAGAAAAAAGTAATATTTGCGTGCGACTGGTCATTGTGTCATCGGTATGTATGAAAAATGCGCTGGTTATATTTTGACTAAGCCACAGTAATCGATGAACTTCAAAATTAAATTTCCAAAATACTTCATAGCGATTATTGAGAATCAACTCAAGCTTCATTTTATGTGTGCATGTTCCTAGACTTACTATGAAGTCTTTTGGAGTAGTGTTGATCAAATTACTTCTTTACGAAAGTAGGGGGTTACTCAACGGAACTAACGATGTTGTATAGGCAGTCAGAAGGTTTGTGTGTGTCTTGATTCAACACTTCCAGAAAGCCAATCTTAATACATCTGATTCTGGAAAGTTACTCGAGTAATGTATATATATATAGATACTTATCCTTACATTTGACACTGCAGTTTCAGCTGAAATCTGTTTAACTGAATAATAAATCACTCTAAATTCAACTGCTATTTTTCTTGTGAGTTCACTCGAGCAACGGAATACTTTATCAGCGCAGAGTAATTTGATACATAAATATATCCGCAATACTACTAAAAATAATAAACTTATCGATATCGTACCAGCGGCAACAATAACCATTGGACGGCTGCCGCTAAATTATAAAAGAGTGTGACCCACGGTAGAGGCCAGCAGTTTTGCAGTGTTTAAGTAAAGGGACGAAATTCTACTAGAGGCGTTCCGTTGTTTTCACAGTTAGTGTCCTCAGTTTCCTATCCCTGTTTAGTAACTTCAAAATAAGTTACAACACGGTTCACAGATATTAAAATGGTTTATAATTTTATGTACACAAAGCTTAACCGTGGCTGGTTTGTGTGTATGTGCAACACAAAACCACAACAAACTAAACGCTTATCATTTTCACATGTCGTTCTGTAATCACGTGAAAAATGACTGCGGCGGCTTCCTTGTCAATTCTGTCACGTGCACCGTGGTTTGAATCAGAAACCTACAAAGAAGTCCCGGTTTGCGGAACTGTCCCACCTGGGCAACATTGTTCCACAGAGTTGTGGATCTCTAGAACACGCGGTGAGTTTTCTCTACTGGAAATACAATACATAATCAACGGATATTAAAGTTAGTATGCGTATGCTATAAATAATATGAAATAAATTGTAGTAACAAGCTTATTCGAACATTGTTTGCATTATGGTCTTGGAGATAAAATATTATCCTCGTGAAACACTGAAAATTTGTATTTAAAGTTAACTCAATCTATAGTACAATGCAAATGTTGTACTGAAGAAAAATGTGGAAAAATACATGGGCTGAGAGAATATAATGCATAGCATACCTATGCTGCTAGTGTATCATTGGGCTGTGTATAATTGCAGCGAGAAACTGTTATCGCCGGGTGCTGACGAATAACCTCTGTACCTTTCGTAATCGCTAATTTACCAGATTAAGTGCGCTGGTGGTGCAACTTATGTTCACCATCATCGTACAGCGTAATCCAGGAAATCTAACTTCACTGATGTCTGTGAACTCATAACGCATACAAGGTAAGTGAGAATGTGTAAGAAGTATAGGGACTGAGCCTATTTTGAGGGAAAGGGAAAGAAACCGAACCTCTATGGTCCACAAACAGAGTATACAGTCCAACTGTGCATATATTCGTTTTCAAGCATTCTGGTATGATAAGAAGTGAAAATAAGCACTTCTTTGTTGTCGATTTTCTGTAATGACCTTTAGTGTCTCCAACCATTCGGTTATGGAGTCTTTTGACTCTAACCCGGGAGACGAGAGACACATTATAATTAGCCACTCTGTGTATTTCTTCGTGCCTCATCTCCACATCAAATGCCGGCCTCCACGTGGCTTACTCCAGTCTGGAGCGGCCATTGCAAATAAGACAGTGCGGTAGGTGACTATGAGAAATATGTCCTAAAACTTGGAGCCTATTGTGCTGAATCCGAGGCAATAGCGAGTTCTTGGAAGATGAATGCCCAAACACCCGACAAATTACTTGTAGGCTGCTAGCCCTCTCACTCCATCCCACTTGGGACAGACTATGTAGCAACTTGTTTATTAAACAGGAGTATTCATCCATATACGGACGTTTCGGCTTAGAATAGACAGTATGTGTTATGTAACAAATGAACACTTCATACATCGACAGAGTCAAAATGATCAGACAGAATAGAAGCCATGTTAACAATATAATACGACCTGTCCTCTCCGCTTTGATGATGCTAATCGACCTTCTGTATTTGACCACCGATGTCTCCGAAGTATGGCTTGTATCTGATGGGAACACCGGGTGAGCAATGATGAGGTTCGTTGTCGTGTATTGGGTTTGGATATTCGTTCTCTTACAGAAGTAATCGCTCTACACCACCTTTGATGGCTTGGTCACCTATTGGGTATGCCTATTCATCGACTACCTTTCTGTGCTCTTTTCCCATCTGGGCAAGGCTGAAAGGAGCACTGCGGTGGTCAGACCATGACATGGTGTACAGGTATGAAGAAGCCGTCTTCAGCTTTGGCTTCGGTTGGTGCAGCCCGCCTTTCCAGTTGGGGCCCAAAGGATGAGGATTGCCGTTGGTTACAGACGCTAAGAGTTATGGCCCAGAATAGACATCGGCGGCGCGAATGCTGTTCGGTGTGACTGTCAAAATTCCGTGCCCCGTAAAACAGATGTCAAAAATTGTACGGTGAAACACACACAAAAAGTTTGTTATATCAGCTATCTACCATTTTCTAGTGTTTAACTGTTTCACCCTCTTTCCACTGAGTTCTGTATTTCAATCCACCGCCCCCTGTTATTGTTATTTATATTGTTGTTGAGGCGTTGGCACCATGCTTGTCTACAGTAGCGTCCGTACATATTCTCTATTTCTCTGCATCATTAGTCCACTGTATTTCTCAATTTCCCTTCGATCCTATTTTCAACCTTCCTGTTCTCCTCCTATTGTTCACCCAAATGGGCAGCCAAAAGACAACAACCAAAAGCGTCGCATGAAATGCATGCCTGGTGGTTGTTTAAACTAAACAGAACTGAACATCCCGGTGTTAAATATATATATATATCCCAAAGCTGGTTTATGGGGATCACAATTGGACTGAGTAGATTCATCTTGTAACCTTTNCCAGTATACATATCATGGTCCAAATATATATCAAGTTTTTCCAGGCTAATACGCTGTTCAATAGCAAATGATTGTAGACAATATTTAACCAAAGAGGTACAATCAGATTTTGACAAATTTTTATACAATTCGCTACATTGGGGAACTGCCCCCGAACGCACGAGGTTAAAGGTAATTAGACTCTTGGTGCACGTCGTGCCAACAATTGAAATGCCGACAGGAGATTGAAAATAACGTTTTACACATCATAGAAATCTACTGTGTTTCAATGATCGATTCACTTGACGTTTCTTTTTCACTCATCCAGACTCCTCAGGTATTACAGTTTCCATAACTCTTGTATTTGTTATCAACTTTTGGTACCAACGTTTGAAGACTTAGTGGTATTTGTTGTATCACTTTCATGGAGTTATTGGGTGGCGTTGAAGCGATGCAGTGATTAAAATGTGATTGCTTCTTCATTGCATAATTCCACTGGTTATATTTCCTCTGGATGGCCCCGCCAACCTTCATTACCCTGTAGACAAACAGTTGTCCGCGTAGTAAATAATAAAACGGCTATCTTTCCGTCATAACCGGTAATGTGGAATTGTCTGCAAACGAATAAGCTCTTATTGCATGCAAAGTGTTATCACACATGCACGTGACTTATCTAAGCTGTATGAATCCAAAGTACATCGGAACTCTGTTTACAAAACGTAGATGCCAAACCGGTCAGGTCTTTTGATTGTGTACTAGAATTCATTCGGATTGCATCAGTTGCTGCTATCTTTTTAACATACTACTTTGGCCCAGCAGTAAACCAACACAAACCGTTCAGTGGTTGCTTGTGTCAAACCGTTGTTCGTTATCCTGCGACAGATGAGAAAGGCAACTGGCATTACGATAAAGTTCTGTTCTTCGAAATCAAGTGACTGTTCTATTATTTTACCCACTGAGTGATAAGTGTTATCATTTTGACTTATAACATTAATGTGTCAGCAAATCTGTAGAACAATCATTCGAATATACCGCTCTGATATCATCATCGTCGCCACGTAGTTTGCTAGGAAATGATATCACGCAACTTTACATCACTAGAATCCCTCAAAGTACCAGATTTAGGAAATTCCAATACAGACAGGTGAAATTGTGGACCATTTTTGGCATATGTTATTAAGTTTAAGCATTTTGACAACGGATTGGCGACAAAAACCAATCAGCCATCAAAATGTTTATATTACATATTTTTTGTGCATCCAGTCTGTATTGGAACATTTCAAAATCCTGTAGGACAGAATGATTTCTGTACCAAATTTTACTTTGAATCAAAACGTATTACATATACGAAAATTTATACCGGATGCAGTATGAGCATAAATAACTAAGTTCTGAACCTTTAGTTCCGTAAAAGGGGGCATCATAAATCTTCTGTAGGATTTACAATTAAGCTCACTAGATTTGTTCGAATGATCAAAAAATTGTACCCACACAGATTTGCGGGCACCAATATGGATCAATTACATTGCTGCCCCTGGGACACAGATTGCACATCTTGCTATAAAAATCAATACATTTTTCCTGAAATGTAGAACCTTCATTTTTGTGATGACATGTATGTATACATAGGACGTACATCAAGTATGGGCCTTGTTGCAAACAAGTGTTTTGGTCTCTGTGAATCCAAACGGCACCACCACCCAGATACATTTCGGATTTCATCTTACCCGATTTGATGATGTGCCCGAGTCTCCGTGTTCAGATAGCATCAGTGCCATTGTTTTTGAAACTTCTATTTTCATTCTCCCCGATCGATTTCACTGTACAAGAACACTGCTTTTATCATCTGGTCTACATCTATCATAACTTGCAAATGTTTTTCGGCAGTAGTGTTGTGTAACTTGTTCAAAAATTTCTAGGTAAACTTAAGGAGTTGACAACAGTAGGAAGATAGCTTTTCCAACTGGGACCTTATAAACCGTGCACGAACACATTTGAATCGTGTGCTTTATTAACGTTTTCAACATTCGGACAACCTTTCAGATGGCAAGAGCACCTGAAACAAAAGAAAAACAGTTAGGTAGATCTTAAACAAACGTAAGATTCACCGATATCAGAGATAAACTAACTATATGAATCCATCATCATCCGGCTGTGCAGTTGAACCTAATTGTCAACAATGGGAGGATTTCATCCTCTAATTCAGAATTGGGTTAATACGTTTTTCAAACAGACGTACCTTTTCCATTATGTTATGCTTCAGCTATGTTATTAACCGCAGCAGGGACACTGGTTATTTGTAACGTCTGCCGAATGGTGATGAAAAAGTTTTAAGCAGGAGGTCAGGATGTGAAACAGAAGAACTGTATTAGGACCTTGATCGGTTGATTTTTTCAAGTGGACCTGCCATTTGGAAGCAAATAATAAACAGAGCATGGAAGTGCAAGCTCAAAGCGCAGTCTTGCATCTACTCGATGTCCGTGGTTTACTCCACCTTCGGTTGCAAATGTTGGCACATTTTGAGTCACAACCTGAAACATCTTAAATTTATATTAGCCTTGGTTGCAAAAGACCAGTTATGAGTAGCAAGTCAGCTACGGTTGATTCAGGCCTTTGGTACAACAACTGTGTATAGTTGGAATCGTATCAACGCTTTACACGTACCAGTCGTGTGAAGATGCTGTCATTGGATATCCTTCAAAACAAATATTATATTTCGTAGAAATCCTCTAGATATTTGCAATTATTTATCAGTAAACACTTTTATTTTTCTCGATTTCTTCATTTCTCTGTTCTCCTATTTTTACTACAATATATTACTGTCATTTATACTGACAAAGCGGTACATACTGTACAACATCATGTTTTGAGCATTTGGGTACACTTAAAACTTCTCTCACTGAATGCACACATACATTGGTGACATACGTTGGAAAACTGTTGATGAAACGAGCAACAGTGCGCTAGAATATCTGGTACGCTCACGTCCACAAAAATTGTCTTGTGCACTGCTTCTTTCTTCTAAACCCGGCCAATTCAAGTAATTCCCTTGGTATTAGATTGAGATAAGTCGACATGTGTAATAATGCGCTCTACCTATCCACGTATCCGATTTACACTAGTCCCGGAAACTACATCAATACATAACAAAGTTTGATGTTCAATAATTGCAATTCAGTTTAGTTGAGGCAACGCACGTTCTAAACATTTTATCTCAGAACAGTTGAATCGAATGGAAAATGATTCACCTGTCCTGAAAACACGACATTTGCTATCCTTTCTTTCGTTCACTATTCTGATGGATATTTGACAGCTGTCACTATCCTACTTCACAAAGATATGTTAGTGATATTAGTATTACTAACCGGAAAATCAGACCTTGTTCGTCAAAAGCACCCGGGCAAAAGTGAGGTGGAAGCAAACCGGGTGGAGTAACAAAGATGTCTATGGACTTATAAAGTGAACTTTTACCACAAAACCAGTATATGTAAAAGATATACACAATTAGTATTAAACAAACCTGGAAGTGTTTAATTTCGATAGAATATGATTTTAAATTCAAACGAAATTTAACTTGAACTTGGGATCTACAAATCCTGTGTTATTCAATCCATGACTCCGGTAATTTTAGAATAGGTATTCGGCATTACACTATCTTCGATGAAGCACTGCTAGTACACAAACACCGTTCTATTTGGAAGTACATTCCTGGTCCCCATTATCAAAACATATACATTCGTGTCTAGTAACTGTCTTCAGTACTGTATTCGCCGACACCAATTCCTTTTCACAATGTGGAAAACAAATTAACTACATATGAGTTACTTGCATTTATTCAAAAATATAAACACACTTCGTGTCTGACTTACTTCTTCTTATTTACGTCACATGAAAACCCATGAGGAGAGGTTAATACAAAACAGTGAAACGTACCATCAAGTAAATCGGGATTGAGAAACTCCAGGTATCATAGTTTCAGGATAGCTGAAAGTGTTGCAATTTATGTGGTTATATTCACTTTTTATGCATTCCTTGAATGGCGAATCATCATCATAATAATAATAGTTTGAAATGCCAGTAAAGAAAGTGCTACTTGAGACAATAAAGAGAATACATTTTGCTGTGTTTGTCTCCTGCTCCGTGGTAGGACTGGCTAGCAGGACGTAATTTGTATTCCTATGGAATTTCAAACCGAATAAACCCTGATCTTGCTTTAAAGATATGCCTAAGAGGTCGTGGGACCCTCCATAAAGAAACGCATAGGAGAAACAATCTCTCCATAATGCCAATGTTGTGGCTTTTTACCGTTAAGATTGAAACAAAATTTAGCTCTCAGTTTCAATCTAATAGCATAGAAAAATGTTCAGTTGTAAGAAGAATTCAAACTATTTTAACCCATGAACAAATTTCTATCCGGAACGGCTTATATTTAAACCATTCCAACAGTGATTGGTTGCATCCATAAAACTAGTAAACACAAAACTCCTGTTCAAGGGTGAAATAAACTCTGGGAGACAAGTAAACGGACTGGAAGCAACTACAGATTTAGCATCTCCTGTTACGTGATGCTCCCTAAGCCAGTACATGATACACATACAAGCAGGAGACGAATCGCCTAAACTGAAACCAAATGATGTCATTTAGTTTCCCACTTGGTTCCATGCCACATCTACGATGCTCACAGTTAGGCTACTGTCTGACCGCCAGGGGCAAATTGATGGAAATTAAAACCCAAACTAGCATGCCATAAAGTCACCAACTGGATTAAACACCACCAATGTGACGAATTCAATAACTGACCTATTTTCGCGGTGATAGGCACCGAACTTTCAATCCATTTTCATTGGCGATCTTTAACACAGTAGAGAAGACGAAATACACCGGTCGCGCCCACCGTGTGACTGGATTTTATAACACTGCAAACTGATGATAACATTTGCTATGGGGTTTCATCGCACCGATTTTGAATTCTGATAAGTGGTAGTCCCGAACTCGTTCACATAGGCGTCTGACTTGGTGTGTTTCCATCCACTTGTTTCAAGTGTACCCATTAGTCACTTTCCTCAAACCGGCCCTAGGTAATGCAATCCTTGATCCGAGTCAAAAAACCCCGGGGAGGGACAATCGAAAAGTTATGGTATCATTTGAATTCATGCCACAATATCTTAAACATTTCCATTAAATTGTTTGGTACATAGACTGATTTGTATGCTTTGAATGTAACCCATCTCACTAGCCTTCGGCATTTTATACACTAAAATGAAATTTAACGATCAAAAGGTCCGAAGTTGTGAAATATTAAGAGCTCCTTTCATCTAGCTCCTTGCTTATGTGCAATCGCAAATCAGCCATATATTTCTTTAGTTTATACCTGCTTAACCATTGTATTTGGATGTTTATAATTGGATTCACTGGACGTTTCATGTTTCCTTTGATCATGCTTTACTTTTTGTTCAAATGTGCCACCTCAAAAATGTGGTCACTTCGAACCTGACAAAAAGCTCTACTTCCGATCATAATGAGCATACTTAAACCTGTTGACATCCATGGCAAACGGTTCTCCTGGTTTAGATTGCAGTTTTAATTTTCCTCAGTGAGCTGAATAAGGTACATTAGATTCTTATTATCTAATCGGGCGAGAAACATTTGTTTTCCAAACACACTAAAGAAAGAAGAGGATTTCCTGAGAGGAACACTGCTAAACAATGGTTACCCAGAAATTTTTATAGACATTTACAGTAGGTCATTCCCAAAAGGTAACCTAATCCCTAACGTTAGTAAAAGGACAATCTACTTAAAGCTTGCTTTTAAAGGTGACCACATTTACAACGATGTGCCCCATAATTCGAGGTCGGCTTTCGACCGTACATTCCCCGCTGCTCAACTCCGACTCATTGCCTCTACTCGTGGAGTTGATCTGGACAAACGTAAACATGGCTGGTAAACCGGTTCCGTCTCACACACTGCATACCAGTTCACCTGCAGTTGCGGTGACGTATACATAGACAGAACAAACCATCAGCTCCCACAACGGATGGCCACAAATGTTCCAAAGTGGTTGGTGAAATCGATGAGGCAACCGATAACTGATTGTCAACTGATTACACGAAATCCAGGGTCATTTGTTGCGAAACATCTCATGACAACAAGACACACAGTTGATCCCAATTCGTCTTTCAAACCACTTTTACATAATCGCAAGGCTAAACTCTTGGCAATTAGTGAAGCCCTGCTTATTCGATTAGACCACCCGACCTCATGCGCACAAGTTTTTGATACAATCAATCCATTTACCGTGGAGTTGAACTTCTAATTCTATGTTTACTGATCTTTATATGCTTTTACACGTTTATTCACCATAATTGAACAACCCCTTGTGCTACATATAAGCTCGTTTGTTTTAAGAAGAATACACGAAATGTTAACTTCTCGCGACATTTGTCGTCTTCTTGTCTAACTACTTCGTTTATATCACAGAATTGTCCGCTGAAGAAATGCTGCATTATCATAAACCGAATGTGATTTTAAAGGGGCGATTGTCATTTTTTCTACTTTTTTCAAGCATACGGAAGGTTCCCGATAACAAAGAAACTCTTTTTATTTTGAACACCCAGATCAGAACACAAGAGACTATTGAGACCGTTATTCATTGTGAAGTTCATCATCGATTGTTTTTTTGGTGAACTAGTAAATGAAAAAGATCAAATGCTATATTTGATGGTATGAATTCACCTTGCTCACTACGGTGAAAAGATATAAGAAAATCCCATGTGCAAACATGATGTTTTGATCTTTTTTGCGATTACATAATTGAACAAAAGCCAGACAAATGGTGATCATTGTAAGAACGACCTAAAGCATGAAATGCAGTTATTGACAACAAAACGAAAAGAGTAAAGAATATTGCATATTATAAATTGCTGCAAGAAGCCCTTCTGTCATTGTGGATATCTATGGCTACAAACTTGTTCCGAATGAGGTAACGAGGTGTATTTTTGATTGGATCACTTGCCTTTTAAGAACCAGTACTATGACAAACTTCTTTCAATTAGTTGTACTCTTGATTGATGTGGCACAATATCAATTAATCAATGAATCAGTGAATTGTCATAGAACTTCAGAGTAATACTCGAAAGCATTGAAAGTCTTCTTTATAGATCTCACATTACGAATGGTAATGGCATACTATCCCTTAATTGACAGAATGAGCAATTGTCTAACAGCTTTCAATAGTGAATTTGCTGCAAGATGAAACTCCCCCATTTCTCATCTCCTGATCATGAGCTTCGGAATTTGAATAATGCGAGTGCAGTAAAAATGGATAGGATGTCACTGATCTCATGACAAATCTTTCTCTCACAAAATTCTTGAACCTTAATGCTTTTGACCTTTAATTTTGAATCTTTAAACTGTATCCACGGACCGGGAACGCACAATCAGGTTGCACTGCCTTAATCGTTTTC
Organism: Echinostoma caproni; assembly: GCA_900618425.1. Classification (NCBI taxonomy): domain Eukaryota; kingdom Metazoa; phylum Platyhelminthes; class Trematoda; order Plagiorchiida; family Echinostomatidae; genus Echinostoma; species Echinostoma caproni. The sequence continues at coordinate 33,404 of UZAN01041153.1, forward strand.
ATCCCAATACCAAATGGAAAATACCATATTCGGTTAATGTTGCGCAAAAATGTCAGACTGAAATGTCTTATCATTCTTCTAATCTAATTTGGCTATTATCATTTTTCTCAAAAATTGAAATACATGCGCAGCTGAGCATGGAATGACTCCTAGAGGACGACTGCTTTGATGTTCATCTGTCCATAAACCGGTGCATCACTTGCAAAATTCCTCTGGGGCTTTTCAACACCCAACCAAATGATACGTTGTCAGATTGACTTGATAAAACGATATATATTGCACCGATGTAACTCTGTGACAGATAGGTTGTTCGACAGTTATAAAGGGTTCCAAACTTGTGCAAAGTGCCATAGGTTTTAATATTTCCTATTAAACATTATAAGATTGAACTATAATCTATATGAGCTTTACCTTACAGGGCCTAAAATTATACCAGATTCATCTATCTTTGCTCATCTGATGAAAGAATATTTCTATTGCTGATTGGGAAGGAGACTATACTTTTTGGCCTCTGCGTAAGCGATAAACAGTCATGTATTTCCGGGCTCCTCAACAAGCCCATTTGCGACCACGTACGTTTGAATCTAGAAGTTGATATGGTTATATATGTGTGAGAGATTTTACCATAGGCTCAACATTCTCCTTTGTCGTGCTGCAGCTTCTTGTCCACGACACAGATAGAAAAATTGATTTCCATGAAATTACGATATCTGAAGCAAAATCAAAAACTCGATTTATTGATATTAGAGAGAATACGACCAATGGGTACAGCAATCCCTAAATTATATGGACTTCCGAAAGTACACAAAGATGGTATCCCTGTGGGACCAATTCTAGATGTATTCAACTCCCGGTATCACGCCGCTGCGAAGTGGGTGGCAAGCATACTGGGACCAGAAAGACTCACAAGTTGCAGACATTCTACGAGATACTTTTCATCTTAGAGAAGCTTTGAAGGAGCTTAAACTCAAGGGTAAACAGATGATGTCATTTGACGTTACATTTTTGTTCACAAATATGCCAATTAGTGAGACTGTCAATCACATATGTGGATTTTATCTAGAGAGCAACATCGATGCAGGAATTCCATTGAAGGAGCTGAAACAATTGTTATTCGTCTGCATCCATAACGTTCAGTTTCAACTCAGTGGTGAATTATATCGCGAAAAGGATGGGATTGCAATAGGGTCACCTTTAGGACCATTATTTGCTGACACCTTCACGGCCAAACTTGAGAGCGATCCCCTGGAGCCTCATACAAGACAGACGATACGCTGATGATATATTATGCATAGCAGATGCAAATGTGGACACGAATTGGTTGCTTGAAGAGTTCAATAATGCTCATCCAAACGTAAAATTTACTCTGGAAGAAGAAAAGGACAATAGTCTAGCGTTTCTGGACGTACTCAAAAAATACCGCACTGATAGCTCCGTCCAGTTATCGGTGCACAGGAAAGCAACGTTGAATGGACAATATGTCCATTTTCATGGTTTTCCCCCTCTTCAGAGGAAGAGAAATCGAATTCGCTCTTTTGTTCAAAGAGCGAAGAAAATGTGTACAACGGACACCATAGACATTCAACTTCAATTCTTACGTACTATTTTTGCCCAGAATGGCTACCCTGAGTGATTTATCTATAGGGCAATGCTAACACACGAGGAAAGGCTAAAGGAATTCGGAGCAACGAAGAAGTTTGCCTGTATGCACCTGCCCTTCCAGGGAGATAAAGAGGCGGAAATCGTTTTAAAGAATGCTCACAAGTGTAGTAAGCAGAACATTTTACGCTGCACACTTAAAAGCTGTTCACATCTTAACCGATTACGTATTTCCGACTGAAGGACAGAGTGCCAGACTCTGCAGCCGCATACTGTGTATACTCATTCACCTGTTCCTGTGGAACTGAGTACATTGGTCGCACGGCCAGGCGCTTATACGATCGCATTTGCGAACACCACCCGGCTTCGCTGAGGACAGGAACAATTGGAACAATTACGGCGCACTGTTTTCACATCTCGTTGAGTCAGGATGTTGTGTTTTCCCTCTTGGCCGATGTACCATATTCAGCCCTTACAGATAGGTTCCCCACCCTTTCTGCAAATCAACAACCCCTACAGAAATCAAAAATAGTAAAATACCTTGGCGTCACCCTATTACACAATTTATCATGGTCACTGCACGTTCAAACAACATTCTGTAAAGCTAAGAAAGCTTTCACATATTTCCTACTCCGGTTGAGATTACTTTATGTTCCCCACAAGCTGATTGTTAGATTTGTGAATGCATGCGTGCTACCCCACTGGCTGTATTGCTTTCCAGTAATTTTTCCCGGTATTTTGAAGAAAGACTTATTTAATGGCGAGATCTCTGAAACACATCTCTAAATGTAGTGGCGTTGTCAGGGATAAACTCGATTCTATCATTGACAGACACCTACAAGCATGTGAAAATTTCGCCGCCAGATACTCTTAGACACTCACCACCCATTACACAATGAATTTTCCAAAGCTGTATCTACATCATCCACACGCTCCAGATTTAAACTTTTATTTGCACGTACCTGTGCTTATCGCAATTCTGTTCTACCATATCTAGCACGTCTACTTATAGACAAGGGCAAAATTTCCACAGAACCAACCGCAACCGCTTGCTTCATTGACAAACACCTCATTGCTTTCAGTTTCATTATGTAATGATTTTGTATATTTGAATCCACAAATATGGTGTAATTGTTGAAAATACACCCATCCGGGTGCAAAAGCTAATACTGACTTGACTTGACTTGACTTGACTTGAGTCAAATTACTCAGTGGATTTGGCAAGCGCGTTCCGGTCGATCAACAAGGTTCGATGTAGGCAATTCCGAGCAGTGAAGCATCGTATACTAGTCACGGCCGAAGCCGTAATTATTCGTATTCACAACCTCCTCCCCCCTTGTGCTCCCAGAAGAAATTCGCGCAAGCACTTAATCTCCCCTGGCCCACTTCATCCACTCCAACAGGTGTGCAATCACTTGAACTTTTGACACTGTAATCACAGACACACATTCACGCATGATAAGGAGCCAGAGCTGAACCATTAAGACTCGAATCTCCCATTCCCTGTTTGTTCTTGTTGTTATTCATGTTTAGCGTTATAAACTGGCATGATTACGAATCACTGAAAACGAGCTTGTTCGCCACTGTTGTTCTCAATATATTTTGTGGAACTCATGAGACACAACAGTCTATCAAACTGAATCCATAAACTAACGCTTCCAAGTGAAACATAACAATAATGTGTATTTTACTATTTTCTAGTTCTAAGTAACCTTTGTAATTCAGTGCATCTTCATTTACTATATACCATGATGAGATTTTTTGCTTCATTTGTAATTTAACTATTTAATAATTATTTAATTTTTTTGTTCTCTATTGCAGATAAGTACTCGGGGATTATAACATCACGGAAAAATGGTACGTCAGTTGTGTCACAGCATGAAAATATCCTTTGAAAATTAACTTTGATGGTGAGAGATTGGTCTACTCAAGCACCCCGTCTCCTCAGCAAAGAATCTTAAACATTTTTAGTGAATAGATTATTGAGAAAAAGAAATTTGGTTGTGTCAGAGACTACCGTGGTTTTTTGAACATTACTGCTTAGCTTTGTTGTATTCTCATTTCGTTTCATTCCTTTTCTCGGTCGACTTTTTTTACATAATATCGTATTATATATAGAATATGATAAAAATGATAATATTAATAATAATTTATCAGATACAGTATCAGATTTACAGAGTCATGAATGCACTCGACCCTGAGCATCGTTTAATTGTTGATTCTTTCTTCACAGTTAGTGACTGGCGTTCAGACCAATCTCAGTACATCAGTGCCGACAATTTTAATCGTTTTGACATATCTTAGCACTATTAGCTGTGCTGAATCTTACAAATATCTTCACCAGACTCGATGTCCAGATGGTTAACATCTTTGCGAATAACCCTAATTTATCTATGCCAGAAACGTTTTCCGAGCAGTATATCTCGCCCAAACGTTTATAATAAATGACAGTTACTTAATATCAGTTTCTGCCTACAGAACCGTGAAAGTAATTTTTCCTAAATAACTTGGCTCCAACCGAAATTTCTGTTTTCCAAATTACTGACAACTCATCCTGCTGTGGAGATTTTTTCAATTTCCTTTATTTTTGGTTTGGCCTGTATCATCCGATTATGACTCTGTGCATACGTACCGGTGGGTTCCCATCGCCTGTACTAAACCATCATTTTCGCCACAAAGAAAAGGTTTGTGTGACTAGCAGGAGCATAGATGTTTCAATGAAGTAGCAAAGAAGAAGACACAATTTGATATACATTGAAACTATACTGGAAACAAGAACTTTCAGTATTGAAACAAATCCGTAACCGTAACGTAGCTCCTTCCTACATGACGAGGACTTGAATGATCAATTTATGACTGCTTTCGCTGCTCATTATATCATCATCATTTGCGTCCGCTTAAGAGAGCCGTTCGCTCCGATTGAACCGTTCTGAGACATCTCAAGTTAAACAAATTGATATGGACTTGAATCACTTCCCTCGTATGTGGAGTGTATATACCTAGCAGCTTGCACTGCCTATTGCCGAATTGTTTACTTTGTGTTTGCCCTCTGGCAGCATTCTTGAGTGTTGCCAACCTGCCTCAGTAGCACTCATCCCGAAGAAAAATTCTTCAAAGCACCGACTGATTGCCTATAGCTCAAACTGTCCAAAAATTTTAAAAGCGCGTTAATGAACTGGTTCACCTCCTGATCTTATGTTCATACTCCTCAACAGTTTGCATTCAAATCTTCATTTTCCACCTACTGCAATTACCCACGCTATTAACTCTGATGGACGGTCTCGAGACGCTTTTTTTAATTTTCATGGATAATGCAAATATTTTTGGATTCCTTGAAGCGGCTTACTCCTTCAATGCAGTTTCGATTAAGTTCTGAGACCCGTGGTAAATATCTTCATCAATTTATTCTCACATCGAGAGCAAGTGCCACTTTTTAACGGTGAAACTTCCCTCTCAGAAGAATGGTATTTCCGGAATTGCAGGGTACAATTTTGTCACCATTCTTTAGTTCTCTGCACATATATTTTCTCCCAGTTGTATTGCTTTCAATCAAGCTGATTATGTGATGTTTGGGGTGTCTCTTCACTGAACTTGACAATATCTCTCAAATCAAGGACTTTTTAGATCAAACTGCCTGTTCATCTGCTTCCTGATTTCCTATTCTTAATGTGGAAAAATTACTTGATTCACTTTTTGAATTTTAGACAGGCTCCCATAAACAATTTTAGTTTTCACGGCCATAAACTACGCAGTTTCATTCGCCGGTTTTGGTTTTTGTCTTTTGGCTGCCCATTCGGATGAAAGAGTAGAATTAAGATTGGAATGTTGAGAGCAGAGTCAAAAAAAAGATAGAGGATTTGTAGAGAGTGGGGGTTCAAGTATAAAGAGTAGATGCGCGAGCACCACTGTTTGCGACACCCAACCATATACATATGGGTGTGTGAAACAGGCTTACGGACAAGCATGTTGCCAACACCACAACATTAATAACAATTCCAATAACGGGATGGGGTTTGGGATACAGAACATAGTAAAAAAGGTGAAATTTTTAAAATAGAAAATTGCAACCCAACCATATCACTCAGTGTCTCTTACTACCGGTTACCATAATCTCGGGGTCCCCATCGAGGGAGCCTAAACAGAACTATTTGATCGAGTCTTCTGGTTAGAATTTTGCACCCTCATGCCAGGTTTTAGTTTGACCACTCGTGAAATTTTCCATTTGCTTGGTGCCTCGGCAAACATCACGCGCCGTGGTAACCTATTTGGTGGTATGTACGATACATGTCCCAACCACCATAGTCTATGGAGGTCTACCAGTTGTTTCAGTGGACGAACGCGATTACCTAAAACTATGCGCCTAAACTCGGCATTGCTCATCCGTCGGCCCCACCAGATTCATTTAATGCTGCGTAGGCAGCGGCGTTCAAACACCAACAGTCTATCCTGTTTTCTTGATGATTAACCTTCCGCGCCGTATAGCAGAACTGGCCGAAGTGTCACAGGATACACTCGACCCTTCACTGATAACCTGAGTTCAAACGGTGCCCCCGATGACCCAGGTTAGCAAGCGGCATCCGAGTCTTCTGAATGCGTGCTGACACTTCATCTGTGACATGTCGGGCGGGTGAAATATAGCTGGCCGAATGGCAAACCTTTTCTACTTCCTCTACTATGTCCCCACTAAGTCAACCCAATGTTGTGGCAGAATTTTACACTTTGAAGGTACAAACCGCATAAACAGAACCTTTAGGTGATCTGACGAAACTTTTTATTGGTACTGTAATCATTCTTAAAGTTGACTCTAATAAATACCTTAAAGTGACCTTTTGTGTGAACTTTCTCGATGGAAATTTGGAAAAGCCCTCGCTTTACAATTCGCAAACGATCTCTCTACACTTTTACACTTGAAAATTGTGTTACTTTTGTAGATTTTCCTTGAATTTCAGAAAGCTTTCGTTGTTTTAAATTGAACCTACTATGCTCCGTTATTTTTCGGTAATGTAACGAGAGAGATAATATCCTCATCTTCGGATCCATAAAAACTCCATCTCGTTACAGTAGTATACCTAGGACTATCGTGAATATTTCTATTTTGTGCACGTACTTTGGTGGATGTGATCCCTTCGCCAGTCATAAACTGACTAATGAAAACCACTGTCTACATGTCTATCTTAATGAATTTGTCTCATTCCCATACATGTTTTAATTTTAGGCTTCTCCCAGCAGGTACTATCTACCACCGAAGTAATGCTTAGTATCTTAGTATCTCGAGCATCTCTCACCAAGCCATCAGTACACTAGGCATCTAGACATTTTTAACAGTGATTGCTTGCGCATAATCCTTTGACAACATTGGTAGACAATTGCAGACACAAACGTTTTCTGTATTGGAGATCAGTACCGTAAAACTGTGTTCTCAATCTGCTTCAAACCTTAAATTATGGCTGCGATGGCTGCGTTCACATCAACAAAATTTTTCACGCATGAGCCAGAACCATCAAAGTACCGAATTCAGATGAATTTTCGCATGGCGTACAGCTGAGAAAATATAACTAGTGTTCATTTAATTATACAACGTCAAGCCCCTATGAATCTGCAGCAGCTGATATTAAAAACAAACAAATCAGATCAATTTTAGCCTTCATTAACTCAGCTTGCAAATATGTAAATTAATAAGGCCAGATTACTTTGCCTGTTGATCAACTTTTTGTTCTCTCTTCAGAACAGCTCAACAAATACAACGGGAAATGTGAACATGCCGGCTGCTGCACTGTCCTGTTGCGAATACATGCGACGGAAGCCACCCCCTTTGCTCTATATGAAACAATTCGATCGAATCACCAAGCACCAATTGGCTTTGGTAGAACACTATCGAATCGCACAGGCAGAACACTGTAAACTCGGCCGAAGCAGCATGGCCACAATGCTCGAGGCGAACAAAGCGTTCGCAGCCAAACTGGGCAGTCTGGAACCGGAAAGTTGGCAGACTGGGCTGGAAGATTGCGGCGACTTTTACACGCATCGATGGAAAGAGGTAACCGAACTAAATTGTGAAGTGACGCACTTTTTTGTTACCAAGCCAACTGTATCTATGTGCATTATTCAAAGTATGATGCTCTCACTGTGGATTTCTTCCTACTAGGGAGAAAATCCTAAATTCGGTTCAGACTGGGAAAAATTGTTCGAAACTACTGATTTACATAAACATACAGCATTTTGTTTAATAATAGGTTCGATTGTTTCAATCAGAAAAAATTCAATGAATTGACAGGTGGATAGAACATATAAGGACATGGATTCCTTGTTTCAGTACAGTTTTCATTATTTTACAATTAGATAGTTTTGTGCCCTGTTTCACATTTCACATCTTACCTGTCGCACATGCATTGTATAAAACCGGTAATGAGCGAAAGTTGGATTGAAGACTGCTGGATTATGTGCAGGCCAAATAATCGCTGTTTTATTGAAACGTAATCCATCCAAGTGCGATTTCGTTCCATAATCTGTCATTGATTGAATACTCATCCCGTTATACGCTTGTAATTAAATATTATTAAATGTTTTCTGCACAATAGCTCAATCTAAACAGATTGTTACAACCACTGTGGACAAATGGCAGACATTTGTGGTTTCGTCAAAAAATAAAATCCTATACAAATAAATACATGAATTACATGGATTTGTATCTCTATATATCCAAACGAAGCTGAGTGCATACTGTATCCAACAAACCAAGGTACAACAATCGTTACAATAAAGAAGCCAGCCCATGATTTCAAAAAACTGAAACATTTAGATCCCATGATGAAACTGCAATTCAACAGATATACGTCGTAGCAATGGATGGCCTTCTTGATCCTGTTCTATACACGATTTTCNACGATTTTCACGCCTATGATTGAAGCACGGTTGGATGAGGCAATCAAACGAACATTTTCATATTAAAGATAGGGTGAGGATGTTTTTATTATCTTTAATCAGCCTGACGATATGGTTGTACTGCTGGATGAATTCAAAACAGTATACCGCAATTTTAAAGTCATCTCTGAAATTCGCTGGCTTTCCCTGATGTCCTAATAACCCTCAAAAGTGCAATTCTATTCAACGATCCATCTTCCGCGAAAGGACTTGGTCCGAACAGTTAATGCACTTCAACAGCTTCGCATCAATAGAACACAAGAGAGCCCTGGTTCGAACGTTGCTCTCTCTATAGGCGAGAGAAATATGTACGGAGGACACAATACTAAACGACCAAGTGAATATATACAGCGCATTAAGGGACTATGACTATTCGGAATCATTCGTTCGTCTTCATAGTTGGACAAGAAATCAGACTCAAGAAAATATCCATTGGATATGTAAAAAGGATATCCACATATATCTGCCATACAAAGGGGAGTCAACAATGCAGCTTATCACAGCATATAAAAATTGCTTTACCTAGATCCTACTATGCTGCCAGATTACTTCTCCATCCGATCCCACTGCGTCTTCCCCTGCCCCCTCGCCAGATCACCACTCAGTACAGTCCACCTCCCATTGCATTTACACTTTCTGTTGCAGCTGCAACGAACGGATCCCTTTAAACTAG
>UZAN01041153.1:48606-63088 GCA_900618425.1 Echinostoma caproni
CTCTCAAATTATGGGGCGGATTATTTGCTTCATAGTGTAGCACAGGTTTCACATCGCCCTGGATAGCGAACAACTTTTAAGACAATCTCATCTTTGGCCTTTCCTGTGTTTTCAGTTCCAACTGCATGTGGGGTTCGTCGTTCCAGTTGGAACTCACCTAACTCACCTAGTATATGCCAAATAGTTGTTTGAGAGCTTGATCATACGTCCGCACACAATTTAGTTAACTTAGCTTTTAAGCTCAGTTAACTAAATTAAATATCTACCAAAAATATTAATATATTTTTCGCACCCTAACATGGCCTAATTTTGTGGACAACAATGCTCTCTCTTCTACCTCTCTTCTTGGGTTGGTGGTATCATCCTGCAGCAAAATTCAGCACACCAAATTCCGTACAGTATTCGGACCGAAACGGGGCTTATTGCGATACGTGACATGCAGGTGAAACCGATTTTCAGCAGGTATGGTGCGCTGAACATTTACACCCCAGACGGTAATTAGTTGCCTTAAACAGTTGTCTGTCACAACCGCCTCGATAAGAAACCAAGGTCGCAAAACCAAGAATATCAAATTAAGTTTTTAAAAAAACAATGCATTCGGTGGTAACCAGTGTAACCTATTTAGTTATTTTATTAGTAACTTGGGTACATTGGTTCGAGCACAAGGCTCCAGTTGCAAATTAATGTTCCCATACTAGGGATTTTAGGACCATGATTCTGTATCAGGGCGGTTGTGATAGCAACGTACTTCAGACCCCTCAGTTCCCGTCTGGAGTAGACGGGTATCCTATTGTCGGTTTCTGCGTTCCTCATACACGTCGCATGACAGAACAGGCCTTATTACATCCATTTATGCTGAATTTGGCTAATAGACGATGAGAAAACCTGTAGATATCTTGGTAGCGCATTAAACCCCTGTTTTGTTACCTGCTGGGTGTACATGCTACCAAAAGTGTACCATTAGTTACTAGATTCAATCGTTTTCGAATAGTTTATTTTCTATATCTCAACTGCCGTTAACAAGATATACCGGATCGACACGTTAAAAATAATCAGTCATCAAGACATATTCGTAGTGATATTGGCTAGGATGCGATTGACTGGTGAACGTTCTCACAAGGTTTGACCACCGGAAATTTGTAACTTTGTAGATGGTGTGGAATTAATTCCCGTGATCAAAGTAATGAGATATCTTGTTGTAGTCGAGGTAGGTACGGAGTACGATTCACGGACGCAACTGGAACACTGAATCGCACTAGCAGTTGTACGCTGGAATCTTCCGTCACTGAGACGTAGGAAAAAGGCCGCAGAAGCAGCAGCTCGTTTATTGAAAGAAATCAATGGGATTAAATAACATGTAGAAAGAAGTTTGTTGGTTATGCAGGTATCCACCAATCGCCTGTTTGTATTCTAAACGTCATTCAGCTTCTCGTTGGACCGCATGACTTTGGATTAGTCGGCTTGTGGTTTGTTGTCTAGAAACCGTAACGCGTCGCCCCGTGGCTGGCTTAATCTGGGAGGGTTGACTCATCACATATCATGCCGAAAATTCCGTATGTTTGATAACGTTAAGTGAATTTAATTGTTATACCTGGTGTTTATCTAGCCTCTTATCCAGTAAAAGAGGTACTTGAACACATCCACTTACTTGTCTCATTGGATAACTCCGATGTGTTTTATGCACTGTGATCTGTATGTTATATGTATAAACCATGCATATGGTAAATTTTGTTGTGTAAAGGGCAAATGAAACGTGAACTCAAAAGCTGGGAAGCATTGGGAGGTTGCTTCGACCTGGTTGGGTCTCATAAGTAGTGCGAAGCCATCGACCCAACTGGGAATCGAACCCGGGGTCTCATAGGCTTTCCAATGCTCCCTAGCTTTTCAGTTCACGTTGCATCTGCTCTTTATACGACGAAATTCACCATAGAAACGAACAAAATGTTCCATTTCTCTCATGGATAAATCATTGAAAGTGTCTGGGTTTGCCCCTCCGTATCGTGGCTGAAATCAGAGATGGTTTTTAATTTTGCAAAAGGAAAAATACGTTTGAAACACAAGTATGTGCATCAGAGTTGTGGTTGTTTGTTTAGTTACTAAGCACAAATTTTTCCTCTGTGGTGCATACATTGTATTTAGTGCGAAGTAAAAGTGCCAAAATCATAGCATAGGTTTTGAAGTCTGTTGAGGCATACAGCACTGAGCAGAAATTCGTGCTCAGTAAAACACAGGAAACAATGAAAAAAGAAAAATCGTCAACATAATTGTCACGAATGATTGTGAACGAAATATGAACAGAGAAAGTTATCGAAAGTTACTTGTTTCCTTAGTACAATCGACATAACTAAAGCTCCAATGCTTTGGAAGCCTGGTATAATTAACTGTCAGGGTTAGATTCTGTCAAAGTTTTCCGGAAATTTAGTTTTATATTTATCGAGTTTTAAATAATTAATTAGAAACAAAATTTGATAAATTTTGGCGTCTGTTTTACTTTTCGACAGTATTCGCAGCACCGTTCAAAATTTCTTATCTATCCCTGCTTTGAAAATCAAAATCATTTTTCGGTGACTGAATTGTTTTGTTCACGATTTAACCGCAACATCCGTCTGTCCGTGAGCTGTATGATTCAACGGTCTGATCATTCCCCTTAAGGGATTTGTTGATTTGTCCACCACGTAAATTGCAAAAAACGTTGTAGTCACCTGTTTACTATGGTGAGATGTTGGGGTTTTCGGTTATGGTAGCACCTCTGATTCAGGAGTTTACCATGGTTCAACAGAGCGGCTCCTGTTCATTGATCCACATCAGCCACTCAACTCCCACTGACGGCTCCATGAAGTGGTTCACATGTAGCCACGGAGGAATTCCATAAAGCGAACGGGCCAAAGTAAGCTAGGGTAACCGAAATCCTCTGAAACGGTGAGTGTTGGCTTTACCCATGCGTGCAAAACAGTCCTGCAAATTAGGCCGACAAAATCATATTGCTGATCCGACGACTAGGTGTCTTGAATCCTAGAAAAAGCCCACATGGTTGTGCGAATAAAAATGCCTAGCGTTGTCGTCATTCGTACCGTATTCCTGCGGCACTTCATGAAACCCGCGGAAATAAACTAAATCACTGAAGCTTACAGTGGTCGTCCTAACAAGAAAAATATCAACAACGAACAATTGTTAATTTTGCATTTCTATAATCCACCCCTCTCCCCAAATCAGAGAACCTAATAACTAGTCGCAATTGTCTAATAACTGATTTCGTGTTCTATTCAGGACTCACTCCAATGGCTTACTGTTTGAAGTATTGCGTACTTTCAAATAACCGAATAACGCTTTACCAACGAATATTTTCAAAGATGCGCGAGAACCGACGGCCGAAAATTAATCTCAAGGTAATAGTCCTCAATAGCACACATTGAACAATATATCATTTTCATGTTTCACGATTTCATCTCGCTCAACTTCAAACTTATTCCACAATAATGACTTTTTTATTACCTACTTTTGGTCTGATGAAGGGTAGACGGAGTAAACGTCCTAGTCACAAGGACCTGCTGGAATGTCATCTGGACAACCGATACATACCGTTTACCGATCGAGATTGAAAACTGCGTGACAAATCGGACTTTTCAATACTCGTGGCATGTAACGCCCTCAGTAGTAATGAATTAAGTAGTGGCCATTAGGAAATGGCCGTGTTTAATAGAATTGAACAGCCTTGAACACCGTTATCATCAGGTGCTTTGGATCGTAACCACACCCTCAGAGGGATACTCAATGGTATTTTATGCGTCAGACAGTATAGTTTTCAGTTTCACACCTCAGTTGAACAGTGGTGAATTATTCTGCTTGCCACGCGCAAAACACGGGTTTGATTTCTGGTCGGAATGCAAACTATCCACTTCCATTTAAAATAGCCCAAATTTAGGGAATCTCTCGCCATGTAACTAAAAAATCGCCTCCGAAAGCCTCAGTATGGTCGGGGCTGGATGTCTTGAGCTGTGAATAGTCACCTTACTCTTACACCTGGTGAATTAATTCTAGTTGAACTATTGTCTCAAACAGTTTCGGCTTTGAAAACCCAACTCGCTATATATCACTTAGGGNCTTAGGGTGGTGGTGGCGCAGTGGTTTAGTCGTTGTCACCGGCATGCTTTGGACCCTATGGTCCGAGGTTCGAGCCCCACAACCGCCACCCGACTTTGGGGGTAGGCAGCTCTGCTGTCGTCCGGTTCAATACCACGCCTAACCTATCGGGGCCTTATGTGGTTCGCCACTACAAGTTTCGGGGCTTGGGTTACCGATTTCAACCACTGAACAGCAGGTCCTCGTGACTATGGGGTTTACTCCGCCTGCTGTTCATCACACCTAGGTGTGTAATAAAAAAGTCTCCAAGTGGCAGTGTTTTTCCACCAAAATGAGCGGAAAGACGATATCCGGGGCTACGACCGGGTCGGGGAACCAATGGCAGTTCACTTAGGGGAGTTGACTGAAAACCCTGATTCCAAAATAAAAAAGAAGAAAAGAATGAACCACAAACACCATTCTTGAGCTAGTGATGGTCACTAGCTTGATTGACCATCGAGAATTATTTGGCACATGGAACGTTTGCCTCGTTTCAAAGGGCGTAAAATCCGATGAACTGGGCCCCAATGTACTGCGGTTTTTATAATTGCCCCGCTGTCTTGCTCGTTAAACATTGGCTAGTTGAAGGCTCCAATTATGGATTCCCCAAAAAATTCACCTGAGACGGCACGAGCAAATCATAGACTGATTTCTTTGTTATAAAGAATGTCTTCAGCATCGGTCTGGAAATCTTCCTATAAGCGACGACTCCTGAGGAAATATTGGATGGAGCCAAACCATGAAATTTCTAGATCGTGAACTAGCCCCATTCCCGTCGATCCATTCCAGTGGTAATATTTTATTAAACCAAATGGACACTTTCCCCAACAAAGCTAAACTTTGTTGGGATAGCTTCTTAAATGGATCAGAAATAATCTATCCGACCGAAAAGCTGATAGCAGTAGTTGGTTTCGTTTTCCACCAACACCGGTGCCANGCCATGTAAAACAAGCCTAGGTGTTATTATAGTTAGACCGCTACAGGAATATACCAAAGGGACTCAATACATTTCGTTTGACGTCAAACGCTTCAAGTAGTGGCGCAGACAGAACCTCTAATCAAGACCCAAACTATCCTGAATGCATTACTCACGCTCTGACGGCTTGGAGAAAATTCATGTAAATCGCTGTTACAATTTTTAAAGCTAGTTCTTGCTGAAGATTTTCTTTGACATGACTTAGTCTCTAGATTGCTGCCCTGTGCTACCGCTACTGCTTTGTTCTGCTCGACCAATATTCCCTTACTTCGTCTACCTCGCGTGTCGTGCGCACAGACGGCTAGCCATCGACAACCATAGTCGTCCACAAAAGCTGTAAAAATGAGGAACATTCTCTTGTTCCGTCTTACGTCCATATAACACTAATCTTACCTTTAAGCAAGCTAGACATCGCGTATATTTCCTTAATAATCCCTTGAACAATGGGATCTAACCTAGCCGATACAGCCCCCATCGTATTATGTAAAGAGCGGGATGAGATACTGTACTGTTAACATATTTGCCAAACTTCGTCCAGACATCTATCATCCACGTATCTCACCTGACAAAGAGGTAAAACTGGTTTAGGTCAACAATGACAACCTGAATGCCGTCAAAACTGAAATACAAATAGGAGGAACCATGTCTCTCGCTAAAAATTCTCAAAGCCAACTAAGTTTCACATTGCCAGAGGTAAACAAATACTTATTAGTATTATTACTTATTACAATCAACTAGTACATTTTAATCACCTGAAGCCGACAATGTAGATCAGATATAATTTACCAACAGCTGAAGATGGCTTACTATTCCTCGATCAGGAGATAGAGCTGTCTACGGAACGCCTGAGGACAGTCCCTCCAGAAGAGGTTTACGTACTGAGTCAGAATGATACCTGATAATCCATGGTTTGTGGTGGACAATCGTTTTATTTTGCCGTCGCTGGCGTGTTTCGAGCCCAAAGGTTAGAAAACTACCATTTCTAACTTGGAGTTCACTCGAGGACCGGAATGCTTTTCCCAATTTGGAGACAAGACTATGAAACTGTGTATACTGAAGCGAACACGTGGATTTTCTATACACCGACCAAACTTAGCAGCATTTCGAGCACTCACCAAGAAGCTTCATGTACTATTCGGTTTACATGACATGCGGATGCGCGTTTTGAGTATAGCTGGTACTTTATTGATATCTTTACGCTTATCCACTAAACATCATATACCGTTGACATAACTCCTGTATAAATTATATTCTTGAATGGCATATCTGAGAACCCTATTCACCAAAATCGCAATAAGTGCATCTTCAAACGAAGTTTAGTACGACCGGGTTAGGAATTTCGCACCTTGCATTTACTTCACCATTAACTTATGTTCCCTGCAAGGAAAAAACTCAATATTTGGCGATCCACATTTCAAACAATGGAACTGATATTCAACCAACCAGTTGTAGAGTCTGCCTGATTTCTGTGCCATCTGTTGATATCCATGTGATTTCCCCCAATCTGGAGTAGCAAAAGCGAATAAAATGAGTTGCAGTAGACGACAGTTGATAATACAAAATACGTGTCCTTACTAGTAAAGACTAATGATCGGAATTTGACGGGATAGTGAATTCTCCACTGAATCATTCCCAACTACTCGTCCGTCTACCTCAGCGTTGCTAACCCACTCGCTCTATCCAACGTGCACCAAACTACGTAAACATCAACCGCCGAAGATATCCAGACGATAAATGTCTTCTGCACGCAAGCTTAGGGTCTGAGCCGCATACGCGACCTTTCAATTTGTGAAACGTCACGTCGACACCAGATGTGCTTCAGTCCTGTATACGCCACTAAAGCCTTAAAAATGCGGATGATTATTTCCTTTACTGAGCTGTGGTCATTGTTCAAGTATCTACCTAAGTAGGAGAAGCAAAAGGCTGATTCTTGGTCGCCAAGTACCAGAGTCGGGAGAGACGATACCCAGTTTTGCAACATCAATTGGCATATAGAAGGTGAAAAGCGCACACTAAATGGAGTAACAGAACTTGAAAGTCTGTCAATAGCGCTTCGCACATCCTCCATACATCAGAAAAGACAAACAATATCGTCAGCGTACTCCAAGTCGCACAGCTTTTCTCCAGCTTCCCATTTTGGGGACCCTTTCGCGCGTTCTCCAGTATCTCGTCTAGAATGAAAATGACCAGCGATCGCGAAAGAGAGTACTCTTAACGGACACCGCTGCTGGTTTCAAACAATTTGCTTGGGTCACTGTGGACTCCTAGGCTACCAGAAGTAGGCTGATATAGATATCTCAATAGGCTTACGTATCCTGCAGCATTCCTTTGCGAGGTAGCGACCCAATAAGAGCTTCACGGTCAACTGAATCGAAGGCTCCTTTTAGGTCTATGAACACCGCGATTGTTGGCCGACGATGTGTGTGAGGTAATTCGAGGACTTGACGCAGAGTGAAGATTTGGTCGATGCAACAGCGACATGTTACCAATCATGGGGTTTCTGCCACAATTGTTGGAATAACCGCATCATCATCATCATTGTACAGTGTAATACAGTGAAGCGAACTGATCGTTGCCAAACTCATATTGCACACAAGGTAAGTGCGAATGTGTAAGGAGGATAGGGATTGGGTCCATTTTTAGGGATGGGAAAAGAAAGCGAACCTCTATGGTCAACACACAGAGGACACAGTTCAACTGTGCATACATGCCCTTTCAAGCACGCTGATCTGATAAGAAGTGACAGCAAGACAGCCATTGCTGTCGTTTCGCAACCATGACCTTCAGTGTCTCCAACTATGCGGTTTCGGAGTCTCTTGAACCCCATCCCGGAAGATGAGACACCTACTTTACCTAATCGCTCTGTGAATCTCTTTATNCCTCGTCTCCACGTCATCTGCTGGCCTCCACGTGGCTTTCTCTAGCCTGTAACAGCCACTGCAAACAAGGTGAGCTGCCGTAGGCGATCGTCAGACATACGCAAGACGTGCCCTAACCAACGGATCCTATTGAGCTGAATTCGATGCGATAGTGAGTTTCTCTTCGATGCATTCCCAAACACCCGACGACTTACTTCTAAGTTACTAACCCGCTCACCCCATCCCACTTGGGCCAGACTAAGTAAGCATTGATTGTCGAATGCCACTAGGCGAGGGAGGCCTTCTACCGGCAAATACAAGGTCTCACAGCCGTAAAGCAGAACTGATCGTACATTGGCACAGTATACGCTACTTTTCAACTTACATGAAACATCACGTCGTCGCCAAAGGTGTTTAAGTCCTGCATACGCCGCTCAAGCTTTGGAAATGCGGGCGATTATCTCCTTTGATGCGCTACAGTCGTTTGTTACGCAGCTACCTACATAGGAGAAGCAGTCAACTAGATCTAATTCCTGACCGGCTAGTTTTAGAGCAGAACTCGGCAACACCCAGTCTTGTAGCATCACTTTGCACTTCGAAGGTGCTAAGGCATTACCACTGGGCCAATTGAACTGTTCCCTGAAATACTCTGCCCAGCGATCAAGTCGTTGTTCTTTATTGTGGATAGTCTGTCCACTTTTATCGCAAATGGTCTCACTGAACGATATGCGACGACCTCCGATGTTGTGTATCAGGTGAAACAGTCTTTGACCATTCCCTGATGCAGAAGCCATCTCCATTTCACAAGCTATTTTGGCCCACCAATTTTCGCGATCTTTCTTAAGGTTATTCCTGAGTTGACGCCGCAGGCGACATTGGTCCCCATGTTGATCCTGGCAGATTGGAATTTTTCGTTTTTGATTCATCAGGATTAATGACTCCTGAGAGATCTAATGTCTTTGGTGACCTTCGGGCTCGGTCCCACAAGTAAAGTTTGCTACTGAGTGCATCGCAAATCTAATCTGATTCCACTGTTAGTCTACTCCACCATGTCGCGGTCCTCCTAGCTCCTGTTCCAGCTTTCCTCATAACATGCGCAGACAGATGGATCGCGCAGACGCTGATGAGATAACCGAGGAGGCGCTTTCTGCCGAGTCCACTAAGGCTTCACGGTCAACTGAATCGAAGGCTCCTTTGAGGTCCAGGAACAATACGATTGTTGGCCGACAATCTGTATGGCGTAATTTGAGGACTTGATGCAGGGTGTAGATTTAGTCGATGCACCCGCGGCCTGATTGGAATCCTGCTTACTGTTCGCGAAAATTCATCTCTTTTAAGAGCGTGAGGCGAAGAATTGCCACAAAAGTTAACAATTTCGTGACGCTCCGGACTAAACCTATGGATCAGACCTCAAGTATGCAAACGATATCATGCAACTAAGTGATGTTCTTTATTACTTCATTTCTACACAAGCCTGATTTTACACTGCGTGCCAAAAAAATCACGATACAATAACCTTAATAGAAAGAAAAAGGTCCATAATTTGCTCCAGGGCGCGATACTGCTAGGTTTCCCAGACCGAAATAAGAGAAATTTCTTGAGGAAATCACATCCAGAGCCTTCGGCTATCCAAAGCCTGACCCGCGGGGCAATTAGCACGGCTTCCTCAGCAGAGGCTATTTGAGACGCGTGGTCATATAGGAGCATTTCGCTAGGTGTAGGGGAATGGTGGCCAGTCACAACCCAAGACACCCAACCCGACCATACTGAGGCTTTTGGTCAAGCCAGAAGTGATAGATGCTACCGCAAACCCAAAAGGCAGCGTTTTCTGTTGCTTTTAACAGTCGGCACTTGTTGATAAGTAAACTTTAGATCCATCGTCGTATGTACTGAATAACGATGTCTTGCAAATGAGGCTGTAAATTATCAGTAGGGAAAACGCCTCAGGAAGATAATCTATCTATAATCCATAACCAATTGGTGCTTTTCATTTTCGTTAGCGGTATCTAGGATCTGAGCACAGAGATAAAGACGGCTCGATAATATCGTCCTTTAGGTGTTTTTGTATCCCTCAATACATTATTTTTTTTCGGAAAATGAGTAAATTCGCTAGTTGGTAGTGACCGGCTTGAAGAGGCAGACACAATTGCCGAAAGGACATGGTGGTTCTGCATCAGCAGGCAGCAATCCATACAAAGAAGCGGTGGGCATTCGACAGAAAATCGAATCTCAATAGAGTGATCGAGTTTGACAAAACCCTGCCACAGAATTTCAGCAAAGCACAAATCCGTAAGTATTGATAACCTGAATTTGGGCTATTTGCAGACTTGGAATTTCGTCGTGGCAGGACAATTTCCTTAAATGAAGATGGTCAGATGTCTGCTAGCCACTAAAACTTAGCCGTGTCATTCTGTGACACGTCAATCGGATCATTGGATCACCAGATTTTACAACCATTAACCATGCACTTTCGTGCCCCGGTTTTAGTTGCTTTCATTTGGACCACCACTGTGAAAACCAACCTATAGGTGCTTCCCCCCATTGATTGATGGCTTCAGTCGAGTGTTGTTCACGGGGACATCGAAAACAGTTAGTGAGACTGTTAGTCACGGCCGCAGTTGTCATGAGCGATGGGCAGAGGGGTAGGCAGTCTGGCAATGCCCTTTCTTCGCGCAACCCTCTGTAAGTAACGTCACGTGGGGGACATATTGAAAGGTGTTTTTTATTACACACCTAAGTGTGCTGAACAGCAGACGGGGTGAACCCCATAGTCACGAGGACCTGTTGTTCAGTGATGGAAACCGGTAACCTAAGCCCCCAGGACTTTCAGTGGTGAACCAAATAAGGCCCCGCTAGGCTAGGCGGGGCACTGAACCGGACGACAGTAAAGCTGCCTACCCCCAAAGTTGGGTGGCGGTTGTGGGGCTCGAACCTCGGACCATAGGGTCCAAAGCACACCGTGACTAAACCACTGCGCCAACTACTGAACCTGCGAAAATACCACCCTTCATTCTATGACGGATAGGATATTCATACCTGGGATGTTAGGCTTGCCAATATCTCCAGTAACCTCAGGTTGATTCGCAGCAGAAGTGCTATAAAAACTTTCAACCTGACACGATGCGGACTGTCCGTGAGCCACTTGGGGTAATTTGGCTTGCTCGGAAGCGTTCATAAGCACAATCAAACACTCGCTAGTGATCGGTGACCAGAGAATGAAGCCTAGTTATGGAGGCGTCTCTGTTAGCACTTTGATCTTTTTCTCCTGGTACTGGTTTAAATTTGCATTCTTAGACAGTGATTTTCATTTCCGTAACAATGGATCTGGGCTATCTTCCGTTCGTTTCGATATGCAGCCAAAATCTGTAGCGCGGACATCTCATCTTTCGGCCCGACATACAGGTTTTATTGTTGTCATTGCGGAATTACAGATAGTGTATTCTCTAATGTGACTGTAGATTTCCGGAGACACAACTCGTTAAAGTTGTAGTTGGTATGTTCTCCGAGCTGGAAGTGTTGTTCGCAGACGTTTCGTAGCCAGACTAGGCAACATCATCAGTGCAACCGGGGAAGCACCAATCCTCAGTTGAAGTTTACCATTTGTTTACTTGAAAGAATCGGGTGCTCTTCCCGGAGTTTCCGGTCAATAGATCCGTTTTTTAGAGGCGTTTGCTAATTTCTGATCAGAGTCGGAACATTCATGTCGAAGATTATGATTCACTGTTTGTCGAATAAATTTTCATTAAGTTGGGTTTCAATAAAGTACCAATTAAGAATGTAAGTTATATTCGAAAACTGGTACCAATATGGAGGTTTGTGTGAAGAAATACGTATTGAAATCGATACAAAGTAGTTTCACAACCAACGACGAAGTGCAAAGACCTAAACTAATTTGGATCACACACAAAATAGAATGCTTTGGTGATTTACTAGGCACTACACCCGCTTTTTGTTTGTGAGCTCTTGACTTCCATTTGATTCGGATTGAGGAATCCATACTGTCGATGACATTTGGATGTTAGGTTTGCGGTAGGGGTAGCACCTCTGATTCAGGAACCTGCCATGTTCCCAAAAAAGCAATCTGTCTATTGCTTTACACCAGTCATCCAACTCCCATTTGTGGCTCCACGAAGTTGCTCACATGGAGCATCGGCCACATCCCGGCAAACGATTGGCAGACAGACTAAATCAGGCTGGTAATGGAGATCTTCGTTGCTTCATCCATGTGTGAACGAGTTCCGGAAAACCAGGTTGATGATACCATATTCTAGATCCAAAGGGTAGAAAACCAGTGTGAGTCGAAAAGAATCGCCGCAAAAACCTTGATGCTTCTTAAGTTAAACTTTGTTGTATAAAGGTCAGATGTGTACCCATTTCTTGGGCAACATTCCCAGGATAATTCACGAAGCCAGTTTACTCTCGCACAAGAAAAAGCAGAAGCCAAATGAAGAGAAGTCAATGACACTGCAAAACATTGGAAAAGCTGAGGCAGTTTCAGTTCTGTTTTGCTTGGTCTTCCTGCGGTGCTTCATCACCTAATCAGTATTGTGGATAATCGGCATAATTCATATAGGCTAATCGATATCGCGTTGTCGGAATTTGAGAAAAGATCAGTGAATGCCCCCTGTTTTTGTGGAATTTTTACAGAGAACAAAATTTTAACATTTGATGACTATTACACTTGTGCTTTCAATACAAATTTGAAGTCTAGTTAGACACTTTGACCAATCATTACCCTGATTTCTGACATTTTAGGCCCTGAGTGATGCTCTCAGTACACTGGTTGGTGGCACATTACTTCCTGAACAAGCTCAAGAATTGTTCACTTTATTCGAATTAACACCCGACAGTCGATCACTCACGCCGGATGAATTTTGCATCGTATGTGCCATGACTGAAAGGTTATACTATCAAAAGAATCTGTGAGTTCCGACATATTGGTTCGAATCTGAAACGTGTTATGATTGTATATGGCAGATTTTGAACCCACCTACCCCGATAATTTCAAGACCATACAAAACTTGACAAACAACTGAAAGCAACTTTTGAATGAATAAAATGACTCATGATAGTGATTAGTAATCTTACAGTTTAAGCATCTAGTTTTCTAACACCTTCAGGTATAATCACGGACTCAGTTAGTAAAAAAGCCGAGGTGAACTGGTACTTCAATGCTGCCAGTCACTCGCGAAAAACAGTTTCTCCGTAATTCCTCTCACTTTTGACGAATACACAATTGAACATGAAATTTTCAAAAAGAGAGAAGGGACCGCTCAAATGCCTACCTTGTGGCAAATACATGAGGGAAATTGGACGGCAGTGTTGGAGTTTGAAAGCAGTACCATGATTTGCTCGAGGGCGCCATGCTGCTGGATTGCCCAAACCAAAGCAGGTGAATTTTTCGGGGGGGAATTCACAATTGGAGCATTAAGCTAACCAAAGCCTGACCCACAAGACAGTTGGGCAGTGTGAAAACCGCAATGCATTGGGCGCCGATTTTCAGAACATCGGGTCATACACGCTTTAAAAGGGGTTGAATGTTCGAGGTGCTCAATACACTTTGATAAACAATCGAGTCAGTGACCATGCCACAACTGGATAGGTGCGTGCTTGTGGTTCGTACACCTCTTCTTGGTTCCTTTGGAATCAGGTGAACTGCCAGTGGTTCACCGACCCGGTTATAGCCCCGGATTTTGGCTTTTCGTTCTCTCGCTTTAGTGAGGAAACATCCACCACAGGACTGCTTCCTCATAGGAGGGTATTTGAGGCAACTGGTCGTAAAAGAGCATTTTGCGAGATGCAATGGAGGGGTGAGCAGTCACGTATCCGCCTTTCGTGACCTTATAGAAATTGTAACCAAAAAGGTGAAGAGTAGAAACGGCAGCGAGGTAGCCTTTACTGATTTACACAACACTACAGTCACCGGATGTTTACGGTTTCTGCAAGTAGTTCAACAGCCTGGTGAAAATCTACTAGGACACTGTGACGAGCTTACTAAAATAAAATGCATGCAACCAGTGAAACCGCCATAGAACCACATAATGATCGTTCGAGGTAGGCTTGCCTCGAACTGACTCCATAAGATGCAAAGTCAGTTCAGGACAGTGGACTTCTTAGAAATCAGTATTACTGATGCAGCGAAAGCGAAAGATCCCAATCTGTTAGGAGTAACATAGAAACAGATGGCGGCTGTAATGTCAATTCAGAAAAACCTTCAAGACTGTGAAAACTGGTGGGCCGAAATAGCTAGTGAAACAGAAGTAGACGCCCTATCACGGAATAGTCAAACTGTTTCACCTGATAAGTAAACCATCGTGGGATAAGTTTTGTTCCGATTACCACCGAAGTGTTGATTTTTTGACAAGTTGCCGCATGACACTGTTAAGAGAGATGGATATCCGTGAACGGCAATTAGGAGTTACATCGTCCATCAATAATCGCAGTGTTCCTTTATCTACAGGAGCTTTAGACTCAGCAGCCTTTGAAACCCTGTGTTCGCTTCTTCGCACGAGAATGCCACAGACGTAAC